>CAUJBZ010000012.1:135000-136340 GCA_963082915.1 Dolichopus griseipennis | reverse complement strand
ATCCTAGGTCTCACCTTCTGATAGGGGTTTTTCATGGGCGATACTATTGCTAATATCTACCCCTTATCCTTGGCTACCTTAAGAGAGTCATAGTTACTCCCGCCGTTAACCAGCGCTTAAATGAATTTCTTCACTTTGACATTCATAGCACTGGGCAGAAATCACATTGTGTCAACACCCGTTAGGGCCATCACAATGCTTTGTTTTAATTAGACAGTCGGATTCCCCAAGTCCGTGCCAGTTCTGAATTGATTGTTAATTGATAACCGTTATAAAAATATATGATATAATAAAATTTAAAAAATTTTACATATCAGTATATTTAATAGCAAGAATGTTCCACAACTGGTTATATAACTTCTATCCGAGGAACAAACAAATTATAAAATAAATTTCATAATAAGTTCTATTTACCCAGAACGAGCATATGCACCATTTTATTGTTTCCCATTCAAGCCCGATTATCTCAATCTTCAGAGCCAATCCTTATCCCGAAGTTACGGATCTAATTTGCCGACTTCCCTTACCTACATTATTCTATCGACTAGAGACTCTTCACCTTGGAGACCAGCTGCGGATATCGGTACGGCCTGTTGAGAAGTTTGCGTGGCCCAATCATAGATTTTCAAGGTCCGAGGAGAAAATATCGACACAGCAGTAAATGCCATGCTCTTCTAGTTCATTAACCATATCTCTCTTCGAAAGATTTCCATGGTTATACAACTATAAAACAGAAAAGAAAACTCTTCCGATACCTCTCGACGGCTTCTCTATGATTGTTTCTGTTACCAGGATGATCATAATGACCATATTTATTACAAACGTATACTCAACAGGTTACGGAATTGGAACCGTATTCCCTTTCGCTTAATTTATATACTTAAAGTATTTTATATTACCAAAGAGGGTAAAACTCTAAATATTTATTGGCTTTCGCCTTAAGCTTAGGACCGACTAACTCGTGATCAACCACTGTTCACACGAAACCCTTCTCCACTTCAGTCCTCCAAGGTCTCATTCGATTATTTGCTACTACCACCAAGATCTGTACCAATGGCAGCTCCATGCAACCTTACGGTAAACACTTCTAAGCATACCATTGTACCCACCTACTTGTTAATGTTTATAAATTTATATTTTTAAAAAATATAAATCATATACATTAACAGTGACGTATAGGTATACAACTTAAGCGCCATCCATTTTAAGGGCTAGTTGCTTCGGCAGGTGAGTTGTTACACACTCCTTAGCGGATTACGACTTCCATGTCCACCGTCCTGCTGTTTTAAGCAAGCAACGCCTTTCATGGTATCTGCATGAGTTGTTAATTTAGGCACCGT
>CAUJBZ010000012.1:120000-130000 GCA_963082915.1 Dolichopus griseipennis | reverse complement strand
TACTATAAATCATTTTATATTTATTTTTAGTTACCACTTTTTTATTTTCTTTCCTTTCCTTTCCTTCCTTCCTTTTTACTTTTCCTTTACTTTTCTTTACTTTACTTTACTTTTCCCTTTTCTTTTTCTTTCCCTTTAACGCTTCAAAAATTTAGTTCCTTTTTATTGTGGTACTATATATTTTTTTTATTTCATTTAATGAAATAAATTTTAATAAATTATGATTATAGGCTCTCTTCAAGAAATACTAAAAAATATATTATTTGTATTCCATTACTAACATTGTGAAAAAGACAATACTTTTTCATTCTTTCATAAATCTATATAATTTAATATAGAAATAACACAAAAATTTTTTTTTTTTATTCATTATTACTTAATTTGACCACTTTTCCGTATTCAATCCACTAAGCGCAGATTAGCCCGGGTATTCTCAAACGGTAACCTCTTGCGACCCCGAATACTAGAGCATATAATAAATATATACTCGTGATCTCACGTTGCAATAATAAATAAAATATTTTATTTATTTGTTTATTTATTTATATTTCACTTTAATTCACACCACAGCATTTGTACACTAATTTTTATTAAAAAAAATTAGATACCTCTCTTCTTCTCGATAATATTAAAAATATTTAATATTTCGAAATACACTTCCAAACCATATTTCAACAATAAAATTAAAAATTAATTTTATTGTATCAATTTAACAACTAAATAATACACACATCATTATTCCATACAATTATTAAAACAACTTACTCGACCGTCTCTTTACCTAACAATAAAATATTTTATTGTATCGGTAAATACCTCCAATTACATTACTTTCATTATTCATAAACACATCTCTAAAAAAAAATTTTATCTCAAAAAAATTTTTTTTTTTTCTGAACCGGCGAAACCAAATTTTTAGGTTTCCCGTCTTATTATCATCATTATAAAATATTTTTATAATTTTATATTTCTCTCTACAAAATTTTTTACCTTCAAAAAAAAATTTTTTTTTATGACCGGCGACAACTCATTTTTTGAGTTCCCGGTTACCAACTTCCACTTTTCTTATTTTTTTTTTTTTCAAAACCCTTATTTAAAATAAATTTTACTTTAAAAAAATATTTTATTTTTTGAACCGGCGATGACTATTTTTTTGTCATCCCGGTTACTAAATTGTATGAAAATAATTTGGTGTGCAATTTCGACCACCGAAAAATCCATGTCTCCAAAAAATTTTCAACAAACATGGATTTTTGTTCTCAATATGAAAATTAATTTTATATATAATAATATCAATATATAATATTATTTAAATAATTTTAGTAATATTTTAAGTAAATTTATAAAATTAATATATAAATAACAAAAATAATATATATTAAAAAAAATTTTAATGAAAATTTGTAACCGGCGAGAGAAAATTTTACCATCGAGGCTATCTAAAATTTAAAATTTACCTATACCAGGGACACCAAAAAATATAAAAAATTTTACTATCCTGGTTATATAAAATTAAAATAAATATGTATACGGACTATATGACAAAAATTAAAAAATTTTTATAAACGGGATATATAAATTTTTTAAAAAAATTTTTAACCGACATAACAAAAAATTTCCTTCCCAGGCATGAAAATTTTTTAAAAAAATTTTGTAACCGGGGAGAGAAAATTTTATCATCGAGGCATAACAAAAAATTTCATTCCCAGGCATGAAAATTTTTTAAAAAAATTTTGTAACCGGGGAGAGAAAATTTTATCATCGAGGCATAACAAAAAATTTCATTCCCAGGCATGAAAATTTTTTAAAAAAATTTTGTAACCGGGGAGAGAAAATTTTATCATCGAGGCATAACAAAAAATTTCATTCCCAGGCATGAAAATTTTTTAAAAAAATTTTGTAACCGGGGAGAGAAAATTTTACCATCGAGGCATAACAAAAAATTTCTTTCCCAGGCATGAAAATTTTTTAAAAAAATTTTGTAACCGGGGAGAGAAAATTTTACCATCGAGGCTATCTAAAATTTAAAATTTACCTATACCAGGGACACCAAAAAATATAAAAAATTTTACTATCCTGGTTATATAAAATTAAAATAAATATGTATACGGACTATATGACAAAAATTAAAAAATTTTTATAAACGGGATGCATAAATTTTTTAAAAAAATTGTTAACCGGCATAACAAAAAATTTCCTTCCCAGGCATGAAAATTTTTTAAAAAAATTTTGTAACCGGGGAGAGAAAATTTTATCATCGAGGCATAACAAAAAATTTCATTCCCAGGCATGAAAATTTTTTAAAAAAATTTTGTAACCGGGGAGAGAAAATTTTACCATCGAGGCATAACAAAAAATTTATTTCCCAGGCATGAAAATTTTTTAAAAAAATTTTGTAACCGGGGAGAGAAAATTTTACCATCGAGGCTATCTAAAATTTAAAATTTACCTATACCAGGGACACCAAAAAATATAAAAAATTTTACTATCCTGGTTATATAAAATTAAAATAAATTTGTATACGGACTATATGACAAAAATTAAAAAATTTTTATAAACGGGATATATAAATTTTTTAAAAAAATTGTTAACCGACATAACAAAAAATTTCCTTCCCAGGCATGAAAATTTTTTAAAAAAATTTTGTAACCGGGGAGAGAAAATTTTATCATCGAGGCATAACAAAAAATTTCATTCCCAGGCATGAAAATTTTTTAAAAAAATTTTGTAACCGGGGAGAGAAAATTTTACCATCGAGGCATGACAAAAAATTTCTTTCCCAGGCATGAAAATTTTTTAAAAAAATTTTGTAACCGGGGAGAGAAAATTTTATCATCGAGGCATAACAAAAAATTTCCTTCCCAGGCATGAAAATTTTTTAAAAAAATTTTGTAACCGGGGAGAGAAAATTTTACCATCGAGGCTATCTAAAATTTAAAATTTACCTATACCAGGGACACCAAAAAATATAAAAAATTTTACTATCCTGGTTATATAAAATTAAAATAAATATGTATACGGACTATATGACAAAAATTAAAAAATTTTTATAAACGGGATATATAAATTTTTTAAAAAAATTGTTGACCGGCATAACAAAAAATTTCCTTCCCAGGCATGAAAATTTGTAACCGGGGAGAGAAAATTTTACCATCGAGGCTATCTAAAATTTAAAATTTACCTATACCAGGGACACCAAAAAATATAAAAAATTTTACTATCCTGGTTATATAAAATTAAAATAAATATGTATACGGACTATATGACAAAAATTAAAAAATTTTTATAAACGGGATATATAAATTTTTTAAAAAAATTGTTAACCGGCATAACAAAAAATTTCCTTCCCAGGCATGAAAATTTTTTAAAAAAATTTGTAACCGGGGAGAGAAAATTTTACAATCGAGGCTATCTAAAATTTAAAATTTACCTATACCAGGGACACCAAAAAATATAAAAAATTTTACTATCCTGGTTATATAAAATTAAAATAAATATGTATACGGACTATATGACAAAAATTAAAAAATTTTTATAAACGGGATATATAAATTTTTTAAAAAAATTGTTAACCGGCATAACAAAAAATTTCCTTCCCAGGCATGAAAATTTGTAACCGGGGAGAGAAAATTTTACCATCGAGGCTATCTAAAATTTAAAATTTACCTATACCAGGGACACCAAAAAATATAAAAAATTTTACTATCCTGGTTATATAAAATTAAAATAAATATGTATACGGACTATATGACAAAAATTAAAAAATTTTTATAAACGGGATATATAAATTTTTTAAAAAAATTGTTAACCGGCATAACAAAAAATTTCCTACCCAGGCATGAAAATTTTTAAAAAAAATTTGTAACCGGGGAGAGAAAATTTTACCATCGAGGCTATCTAAAATTTAAAATTTACCTATACCAGGGACACCAAAAAATATAAAAAATTTTACTATCCTGGTTATATAAAATTAAAATAAATATGTATACGGACTATATGACAAAAATTAAAAAATTTTTATAAACGGGATATATAAATTTTTTAAAAAAATTGTTAACCGGCATAACAAAAAATTTCCTTCCCAGGCATGAAAATTTTTTAAAAAAATTTGTAACCGGGGAGAGAAAATTTTACCATCGAGGCTATCTAAAATTTAAAATTTACCTATACCAGGGACACCAAAAAATATAAAAAATTTTACTATCCTGGTTATATAAAATTAAAATAAATATGTATACGGACTATATGACAAAAATTAAAAAATTTTTATAAACGGGATATATAAATTTTTTAAAAAAATTGTTAACCGGCATAACAAAAAATTTCCTTCCCAGGCATGAAAATTTTTTAAAAAAATTTGTAACCGGGGAGAGAAAATTTTACCATCGAGGCTATCTAAAATTTAAAATTTACCTATACCAGGGACACCAAAAAATATAAAAAATTTTACTATCCTGGTTATATAAAATTAAAATAAATATGTATACGGACTATATGACAAAAATTAAAAAATTTTTATAAACGGGATATATAAATTTTTTAAAAAAATTGTTAACCGGCATAACAAAAAATTTCCTTCCCAGGCATGAAAATTTTTTAAAATAATTTGTAACCGGGGAGAGAAAATTTTACCATCGAGGCTATCTAAAATTTAAAATTTATCTATACCAGGGACACCAAAAAATATAAAAAATTTTACTATCCTGGTTATATAAAATTAAAATAAATATGTATACGGACTATATGACAAAAATTAAAAAATTTTTATAAACGGGATATATAAATTTTTTAAAAAAATTGTTAACCGGCATAACAAAAAATTTTCTTCCCAGGCATGAAAATTTTTTAAAATAATTTGTAACCGGGGAGAGAAAATTTTACCATCGAGGCTATCTAAAATTTAAAATTTACCTATATTAGGGACACCAAAAAATATAAATAATTTTATTATCCTGGTTATATAAAATTAAAATAAATACGGGCTCTATAAAAAAATTTAAAATATTTTCATATACTGGTTACCTAAATTTTTTAAAAAATTTGTATACTGGTATGACATTATTTGCACTATCCAGGCGATCTAAATTTACAAATTTAACTATACTGGGGTGACCAAAAAATTTAAATTATTTTACTAACCTGGTTATCTAAAATAAAAATGAATGCGGACTCTATAAAAAAATTTAAAATATTTTCATATACTGGTTACCTAAATTTTTTAAAAAAATTGTATACTGTAATGATTAAGTTTTTATTATCTAGGCTATCTAAACTTTCAAGTTTACTTATATCGGTTATCGGAGTTACCTATTCTCGGTAAATTTTAAATTAAAAAGATTTCTGTTTTAATTTTTAAATATTATCTTTTTTATAATAAAAATATTTTTTTCTTTCATTTTCCACTAAATATGCTCTGATATCATTTTTGTAATTTTATTTTTTTATTAATAATAAAATTTATTTTTATATTATTCTTCCCGGCATAACAAAAATACACTGTCCGGCATAACAAAAAATTTCCTTCCCAGGCATGAAAATTTTTTAAAAAAATTTGTAACCGGGGAGAGAAAATTTTACCATCGAGGCTATCTAAAATTTAAAATTTACCTATACCAGGGACACCAAAAAATATAAAAAATTTTACTATCCTGGTTATATAAAATTAAAATAAATATGTATACGGACTATATGACAAAAATTAAAAAATTTTTATAAACGGGATATATAAATTTTTTAAAAAAATTGTTAACCGGCATAACAAAAAATTTCCTTCCCAGGCATGAAAATTTGTAACCGGGGAGAGAAAATTTTACCATCGAGGCTATCTAAAATTTAAAATTTACCTATACCAGGGACACCAAAAAATATAAAAAATTTTACTATCCTGGTTATATAAAATTAAAATAAATATGTATACGGACTATATGACAAAAATTAAAAAATTTTTATAAACGGGATATATAAATTTTTTAAAAAAATTGTTAACCGGCATAACAAAAAATTTCCTTCCCAGGCATGAAAATTTTTTAAAAAAATTTGTAACCGGGGAGAGAAAATTTTACCATCGAGGCTATCTAAAATTTAAAATTTACCTATACCAGGGACACCAAAAAATATAAAAAATTTTACTATCCTGGTTATATAAAATTAAAATAAATATGTATACGGACTATATGACAAAAATTAAAAAATTTTTATAAACGGGATATATAAATTTTTTAAAAAAATTGTTAACCGGCATAACAAAAAATTTCCTTCCCAGGCATGAAAATTTGTAACCGGGGAGAGAAAATTTTACCATCGAGGCTATCTAAAATTTAAAATTTACCTATACCAGGGACACCAAAAAATATAAAAAATTTTACTATCCTGGTTATATAAAATTAAAATAAATATGTATACGGACTATATGACAAAAATTAAAAAATTTTTATAAACGGGATATATAAATTTTTTAAAAAAATTGTTAACCGGCATAACAAAAAATTTCCTTCCCAGGCATGAAAATTTTTTAAAAAAATTTGTAACCGGGGAGAGAAAATTTTACCATCGAGGCTATCTAAAATTTAAAATTTACCTATACCAGGGACACCAAAAAATATAAAAAATTTTACTATCCTGGTTATATAAAATTAAAATAAATATGTATACGGACTATATGACAAAAATTAAAAAATTTTTATAAACGGGATATATAAATTTTTTAAAAAAATTGTTAACCGGCATAACAAAAAATTTCCTTCCCAGGCATGAAAATTTGTAACCGGGGAGAGAAAATTTTACCATCGAGGCTATCTAAAATTTAAAATTTACCTATACCAGGGACACCAAAAAATATAAAAAATTTTACTATCCTGGTTATATAAAATTAAAATAAATATGTATACGGACTATATGACAAAAATTAAAAAATTTTTATAAACGGGATATATAAATTTTTTAAAAAAATTGTTAACCGGCATAACAAAAAATTTCCTACCCAGGCATGAAAATTTTTAAAAAAAATTTGTAACCGGGGAGAGAAAATTTTACCATCGAGGCTATCTAAAATTTAAAATTTACCTATACCAGGGACACCAAAAAATATAAAAAATTTTACTATCCTGGTTATATAAAATTAAAATAAATATGTATACGGACTATATGACAAAAATTAAAAAATTTTTATAAACGGGATATATAAATTTTTTAAAAAAATTGTTAACCGGCATAACAAAAAATTTCCTTCCCAGGCATGAAAATTTTTTAAAAAAATTTGTAACCGGGGAGAGAAAATTTTACCATCGAGGCTATCTAAAATTTAAAATTTACCTATACCAGGGACACCAAAAAATATAAAAAATTTTACTATCCTGGTTATATAAAATTAAAATAAATATGTATACGGACTATATGACAAAAATTAAAAAATTTTTATAAACGGGATATATAAATTTTTTAAAAAAATTGTTAACCGGCATAACAAAAAATTTCCTTCCCAGGCATGAAAATTTTTTAAAAAAATTTGTAACCGGGGAGAGAAAATTTTACCATCGAGGCTATCTAAAATTTAAAATTTACCTATACCAGGGACACCAAAAAATATAAAAAATTTTACTATCCTGGTTATATAAAATTAAAATAAATATGTATACGGACTATATGACAAAAATTAAAAAATTTTTATAAACGGGATATATAAATTTTTTAAAAAAATTGTTAACCGGCATAACAAAAAATTTCCTTCCCAGGCATGAAAATTTTTTAAAATAATTTGTAACCGGGGAGAGAAAATTTTACCATCGAGGCTATCTAAAATTTAAAATTTATCTATACCAGGGACACCAAAAAATATAAAAAATTTTACTATCCTGGTTATATAAAATTAAAATAAATATGTATACGGACTATATGACAAAAATTAAAAAATTTTTATAAACGGGATATATAAATTTTTTAAAAAAATTGTTAACCGGCATAACAAAAAATTTTCTTCCCAGGCATGAAAATTTTTTAAAATAATTTGTAACCGGGGAGAGAAAATTTTACCATCGAGGCTATCTAAAATTTAAAATTTACCTATATTAGGGACACCAAAAAATATAAATAATTTTATTATCCTGGTTATATAAAATTAAAATAAATACGGGCTCTATAAAAAAATTTAAAATATTTTCATATACTGGTTACCTAAATTTTTTAAAAAATTTGTATACTGGTATGACATTATTTGCACTATCCAGGCGATCTAAATTTACAAATTTAACTATACTGGGGTGACCAAAAAATTTAAATTATTTTACTAACCTGGTTATCTAAAATAAAAATGAATGCGGACTCTATAAAAAAATTTAAAATATTTTCATATACTGGTTACCTAAATTTTTTAAAAAAATTGTATACTGTAATGATTAAGTTTTTATTATCTAGGCTATCTAAACTTTCAAGTTTACTTATATCGGTTATCGGAGTTACCTATTCTCGGTAAATTTTAAATTAAAAAGATTTCTGTTTTAATTTTTAAATATTATCTTTTTTATAATAAAAATATTTTTTTCTTTCATTTTCCACTAAATATGCTCTGATATCATTTTTGTAATTTTATTTTTTTATTAATAATAAAATTTATTTTTATATTATTCTTCCAACCAACAACAACAACAACAGCAAACCGCAACATTTCCAATTTTTATAAAATAATTTATTAATTTTCTTAATAAAATTATTTTATTATAATATTATAATAATATTATATTATAATATTTTTTTTATGTTAAACCACCTTTTTAACATTTTTTTTTTATTTTATAAAATATAATACAATATTTTATTATAACTTAAACATCAACCAACCAACAATTAAAAATTTTTTATTTATTCCATCAACACAAGTCTTCTCTCAATTTACAAAATAATTTATTAATTTACTTAATAAAATTATTTTTTTTTTTATGTTAAACCATCTTTTAACATTTTTCTTTCTTTTAAAATATAATACAATATTTTATTATAACTTAAACACCAACCAACCAACAATCTTTAAATAAAAAAATAATTTTTTATTTATTCCATCAACACAAGTCTTCTCTATTTATAAAATAATTTATTAATTTACTTAATAAAATTATTTTATTATAATATTATAATAATAATAATATATTATAATACTTCTTTTTTATGTTAAATCACCCTTTAACATTTCTTCTTTCTATTATAAAATATAATATTATACTTTAATGTTTTACCAAACCAACCAAACCAACAAACGCATCTCATTACCCAATTATAATTTTATTAATAACTTAATAAAATTATTATAAATAAAAATAATATAAGTTATAATAATATTAAATAATAAAGTATATATGATATTTCAACAATAACTTTAATTACACATAATATAATAGCTTATGTTTAATAGCCATATATATGTTAAAGTTATATATTGATTAATATAATAAATATTTGTTTAAATAGATATTAATGATATTATTTTATTTAAATATATTGCAAAAGCAATGTATTAATTATAAATATACTACCACCTTCCAACTCTACCACCAACCAACCACCAACTCTACCAATCATCAACCAACCATCAACCAAATCCTTTTCTTTAAATAAAAAAATAATTTTTTATTTATTCCATCAACACAAGTCTTCTTTATTTATAAAATAATTTATTAATTTACTTAATAAAATTATTTTATTATAATATTATAATAATATTATATTATAATATTTCTTTTTATGTTAAATCACCCTTTAACATTTCTTCTTTCCTTTATAAAATATAATATTATATTTTAATGTTTTACCAAACTAACCAAACTAACAAACGCATCTGATTACCCAATTATAATTTTATTAATAACTTAATAAAATTATAATAAATAAAATTAATATAAGTTATAATGATATTAAATAATAAAGTATATTTGATATTTCAACAATAACTTTAATTACACATAATATAATAGCTTATGTTTAATAGCCATATATATGTTAAAGTTATATATTG
>CAUJBZ010000012.1:102500-110000 GCA_963082915.1 Dolichopus griseipennis | reverse complement strand
ACAAAAATAATATATATTAAAAAAAATTTTAATGAAAATTTGTAACCGGCGAGAGAAAATTTTACCATCGAGGCTATCTAAAATTTAAAATTTACCTATACCAGGGACACCAAAAAATATAAAAAATTTTACTATCCTGGTTATATAAAATTAAAATAAATATGTATACGGACTATATGACAAAAATTAAAAAATTTTTATAAACGGGATATATAAATTTTTTAAAAAAATTTTTAACCGACATAACAAAAAATTTCCTTCCCAGGCATGAAAATTTTTTAAAAAAATTTTGTAACCGGGGAGAGAAAATTTTATCATCGAGGCATAACAAAAAATTTCATTCCCAGGCATGAAAATTTTTTAAAAAAATTTTGTAACCGGGGAGAGAAAATTTTATCATCGAGGCATAACAAAAAATTTCATTCCCAGGCATGAAAATTTTTTAAAAAAATTTTGTAACCGGGGAGAGAAAATTTTATCATCGAGGCATAACAAAAAATTTCATTCCCAGGCATGAAAATTTTTTAAAAAAATTTTGTAACCGGGGAGAGAAAATTTTACCATCGAGGCATAACAAAAAATTTCTTTCCCAGGCATGAAAATTTTTTAAAAAAATTTTGTAACCGGGGAGAGAAAATTTTACCATCGAGGCTATCTAAAATTTAAAATTTACCTATACCAGGGACACCAAAAAATATAAAAAATTTTACTATCCTGGTTATATAAAATTAAAATAAATATGTATACGGACTATATGACAAAAATTAAAAAATTTTTATAAACGGGATGCATAAATTTTTTAAAAAAATTGTTAACCGGCATAACAAAAAATTTCCTTCCCAGGCATGAAAATTTTTTAAAAAAATTTTGTAACCGGGGAGAGAAAATTTTATCATCGAGGCATAACAAAAAATTTCATTCCCAGGCATGAAAATTTTTTAAAAAAATTTTGTAACCGGGGAGAGAAAATTTTACCATCGAGGCATAACAAAAAATTTATTTCCCAGGCATGAAAATTTTTTAAAAAAATTTTGTAACCGGGGAGAGAAAATTTTACCATCGAGGCTATCTAAAATTTAAAATTTACCTATACCAGGGACACCAAAAAATATAAAAAATTTTACTATCCTGGTTATATAAAATTAAAATAAATTTTTATACGGACTATATGACAAAAATTAAAAAATTTTTATAAACGGGATATATAAATTTTTTAAAAAAATTGTTAACCGACATAACAAAAAATTTCCTTCCCAGGCATGAAAATTTTTTAAAAAAATTTTGTAACCGGGGAGAGAAAATTTTATCATCGAGGCATAACAAAAAATTTCATTCCCAGGCATGAAAATTTTTTAAAAAAATTTTGTAACCGGGGAGAGAAAATTTTACCATCGAGGCATGACAAAAAATTTCTTTCCCAGGCATGAAAATTTTTTAAAAAAATTTTGTAACCGGGGAGAGAAAATTTTATCATCGAGGCATAACAAAAAATTTCCTTCCCAGGCATGAAAATTTTTTAAAAAAATTTTGTAACCGGGGAGAGAAAATTTTACCATCGAGGCTATCTAAAATTTAAAATTTACCTATACCAGGGACACCAAAAAATATAAAAAATTTTACTATCCTGGTTATATAAAATTAAAATAAATATGTATACGGACTATATGACAAAAATTAAAAAATTTTTATAAACGGGATATATAAATTTTTTAAAAAAATTGTTGACCGGCATAACAAAAAATTTCCTTCCCAGGCATGAAAATTTGTAACCGGGGAGAGAAAATTTTACCATCGAGGCTATCTAAAATTTAAAATTTACCTATACCAGGGACACCAAAAAATATAAAAAATTTTACTATCCTGGTTATATAAAATTAAAATAAATATGTATACGGACTATATGACAAAAATTAAAAAATTTTTATAAACGGGATATATAAATTTTTTAAAAAAATTGTTAACCGGCATAACAAAAAATTTCCTTCCCAGGCATGAAAATTTTTTAAAAAAATTTGTAACCGGGGAGAGAAAATTTTACCATCGAGGCTATCTAAAATTTAAAATTTACCTATACCAGGGACACCAAAAAATATAAAAAATTTTACTATCCTGGTTATATAAAATTAAAATAAATATGTATACGGACTATATGACAAAAATTAAAAAATTTTTATAAACGGGATATATAAATTTTTTAAAAAAATTGTTAACCGGCATAACAAAAAATTTCCTTCCCAGGCATGAAAATTTGTAACCGGGGAGAGAAAATTTTACCATCGAGGCTATCTAAAATTTAAAATTTACCTATACCAGGGACACCAAAAAATATAAAAAATTTTACTATCCTGGTTATATAAAATTAAAATAAATATGTATACGGACTATATGACAAAAATTAAAAAATTTTTATAAACGGGATATATAAATTTTTTAAAAAAATTGTTAACCGGCATAACAAAAAATTTCCTACCCAGGCATGAAAATTTTTAAAAAAAATTTGTAACCGGGGAGAGAAAATTTTACCATCGAGGCTATCTAAAATTTAAAATTTACCTATACCAGGGACACCAAAAAATATAAAAAATTTTACTATCCTGGTTATATAAAATTAAAATAAATATGTATACGGACTATATGACAAAAATTAAAAAATTTTTATAAACGGGATATATAAATTTTTTAAAAAAATTGTTAACCGGCATAACAAAAAATTTCCTTCCCAGGCATGAAAATTTTTTAAAAAAATTTGTAACCGGGGAGAGAAAATTTTACCATCGAGGCTATCTAAAATTTAAAATTTACCTATACCAGGGACACCAAAAAATATAAAAAATTTTACTATCCTGGTTATATAAAATTAAAATAAATATGTATACGGACTATATGACAAAAATTAAAAAATTTTTATAAACGGGATATATAAATTTTTTAAAAAAATTGTTAACCGGCATAACAAAAAATTTCCTTCCCAGGCATGAAAATTTTTTAAAAAAATTTGTAACCGGGGAGAGAAAATTTTACCATCGAGGCTATCTAAAATTTAAAATTTACCTATACCAGGGACACCAAAAAATATAAAAAATTTTACTATCCTGGTTATATAAAATTAAAATAAATATGTATACGGACTATATGACAAAAATTAAAAAATTTTTATAAACGGGATATATAAATTTTTTAAAAAAATTGTTAACCGGCATAACAAAAAATTTCCTTCCCAGGCATGAAAATTTTTTAAAATAATTTGTAACCGGGGAGAGAAAATTTTACCATCGAGGCTATCTAAAATTTAAAATTTATCTATACCAGGGACACCAAAAAATATAAAAAATTTTACTATCCTGGTTATATAAAATTAAAATAAATATGTATACGGACTATATGACAAAAATTAAAAAATTTTTATAAACGGGATATATAAATTTTTTAAAAAAATTGTTAACCGGCATAACAAAAAATTTTCTTCCCAGGCATGAAAATTTTTTAAAATAATTTGTAACCGGGGAGAGAAAATTTTACCATCGAGGCTATCTAAAATTTAAAATTTACCTATATTAGGGACACCAAAAAATATAAATAATTTTATTATCCTGGTTATATAAAATTAAAATAAATACGGGCTCTATAAAAAAATTTAAAATATTTTCATATACTGGTTACCTAAATTTTTTAAAAAATTTGTATACTGGTATGACATTATTTGCACTATCCAGGCGATCTAAATTTACAAATTTAACTATACTGGGGTGACCAAAAAATTTAAATTATTTTACTAACCTGGTTATCTAAAATAAAAATGAATGCGGACTCTATAAAAAAATTTAAAATATTTTCATATACTGGTTACCTAAATTTTTTAAAAAAATTGTATACTGTAATGATTAAGTTTTTATTATCTAGGCTATCTAAACTTTCAAGTTTACTTATATCGGTTATCGGAGTTACCTATTCTCGGTAAATTTTAAATTAAAAAGATTTCTGTTTTAATTTTTAAATATTATCTTTTTTATAATAAAAATATTTTTTTCTTTCATTTTCCACTAAATATGCTCTGATATCATTTTTGTAATTTTATTTTTTTATTAATAATAAAATTTATTTTTATATTATTCTTCCCGGCATAACAAAAATACACTGTCCGGCATAACAAAAAATTTCCTTCCCAGGCATGAAAATTTTTTAAAAAAATTTGTAACCGGGGAGAGAAAATTTTACCATCGAGGCTATCTAAAATTTAAAATTTACCTATACCAGGGACACCAAAAAATATAAAAAATTTTACTATCCTGGTTATATAAAATTAAAATAAATATGTATACGGACTATATGACAAAAATTAAAAAATTTTTATAAACGGGATATATAAATTTTTTAAAAAAATTGTTAACCGGCATAACAAAAAATTTCCTTCCCAGGCATGAAAATTTGTAACCGGGGAGAGAAAATTTTACCATCGAGGCTATCTAAAATTTAAAATTTACCTATACCAGGGACACCAAAAAATATAAAAAATTTTACTATCCTGGTTATATAAAATTAAAATAAATATGTATACGGACTATATGACAAAAATTAAAAAATTTTTATAAACGGGATATATAAATTTTTTAAAAAAATTGTTAACCGGCATAACAAAAAATTTCCTACCCAGGCATGAAAATTTTTAAAAAAAATTTGTAACCGGGGAGAGAAAATTTTACCATCGAGGCTATCTAAAATTTAAAATTTACCTATACCAGGGACACCAAAAAATATAAAAAATTTTACTATCCTGGTTATATAAAATTAAAATAAATATGTATACGGACTATATGACAAAAATTAAAAAATTTTTATAAACGGGATATATAAATTTTTTAAAAAAATTGTTAACCGGCATAACAAAAAATTTCCTTCCCAGGCATGAAAATTTTTTAAAAAAATTTGTAACCGGGGAGAGAAAATTTTACCATCGAGGCTATCTAAAATTTAAAATTTACCTATACCAGGGACACCAAAAAATATAAAAAATTTTACTATCCTGGTTATATAAAATTAAAATAAATATGTATACGGACTATATGACAAAAATTAAAAAATTTTTATAAACGGGATATATAAATTTTTTAAAAAAATTGTTAACCGGCATAACAAAAAATTTCCTTCCCAGGCATGAAAATTTTTTAAAAAAATTTGTAACCGGGGAGAGAAAATTTTACCATCGAGGCTATCTAAAATTTAAAATTTACCTATACCAGGGACACCAAAAAATATAAAAAATTTTACTATCCTGGTTATATAAAATTAAAATAAATATGTATACGGACTATATGACAAAAATTAAAAAATTTTTATAAACGGGATATATAAATTTTTTAAAAAAATTGTTAACCGGCATAACAAAAAATTTCCTTCCCAGGCATGAAAATTTTTTAAAATAATTTGTAACCGGGGAGAGAAAATTTTACCATCGAGGCTATCTAAAATTTAAAATTTATCTATACCAGGGACACCAAAAAATATAAAAAATTTTACTATCCTGGTTATATAAAATTAAAATAAATATGTATACGGACTATATGACAAAAATTAAAAAATTTTTATAAACGGGATATATAAATTTTTTAAAAAAATTGTTAACCGGCATAACAAAAAATTTTCTTCCCAGGCATGAAAATTTTTTAAAATAATTTGTAACCGGGGAGAGAAAATTTTACCATCGAGGCTATCTAAAATTTAAAATTTACCTATATTAGGGACACCAAAAAATATAAATAATTTTATTATCCTGGTTATATAAAATTAAAATAAATACGGGCTCTATAAAAAAATTTAAAATATTTTCATATACTGGTTACCTAAATTTTTTAAAAAATTTGTATACTGGTATGACATTATTTGCACTATCCAGGCGATCTAAATTTACAAATTTAACTATACTGGGGTGACCAAAAAATTTAAATTATTTTACTAACCTGGTTATCTAAAATAAAAATGAATGCGGACTCTATAAAAAAATTTAAAATATTTTCATATACTGGTTACCTAAATTTTTTAAAAAAATTGTATACTGTAATGATTAAGTTTTTATTATCTAGGCTATCTAAACTTTCAAGTTTACTTATATCGGTTATCGGAGTTACCTATTCTCGGTAAATTTTAAATTAAAAAGATTTCTGTTTTAATTTTTAAATATTATCTTTTTTATAATAAAAATATTTTTTTCTTTCATTTTCCACTAAATATGCTCTGATATCATTTTTGTAATTTTATTTTTTTATTAATAATAAAATTTATTTTTATATTATTCTTCCAACCAACAACAACAACAACAGCAAACCGCAACATTTCCAATTTTTATAAAATAATTTATTAATTTTCTTAATAAAATTATTTTATTATAATATTATAATAATATTATATTATAATATTTTTTTTATGTTAAACCACCTTTTTAACATTTTTTTTTTATTTTATAAAATATAATACAATATTTTATTATAACTTAAACATCAACCAACCAACAATTAAAAATTTTTTATTTATTCCATCAACACAAGTCTTCTCTATTTATAAAATAATTTATTAATTTACTTAATAAAATTATTTTATTATAATATTATAATAATAATAATATATTATAATACTTCTTTTTTATGTTAAATCACCCTTTAACATTTCTTCTTTCTATTATAAAATATAATATTATACTTTAATGTTTTACCAAACCAACCAAACCAACAAACGCATCTCATTACCCAATTATAATTTTATTAATAACTTAATAAAATTATTATAAATAAAAATAATATAAGTTATAATAATATTAAATAATAAAGTATATATGATATTTCAACAATAACTTTAATTACACATAATATAATAGCTTATGTTTAATAGCCATATATATGTTAAAGTTATATATTGATTAATATAATAAATATTTGTTTAAATAGATATTAATGATATTATTTTATTTAAATATATTGCAAAAGCAATGTATTAATTATAAATATACTACCACCTTCCAACTCTACCACCAACCAACCACCAACTCTACCAATCATCAACCAACCATCAACCAAATCCTTTTCTTTAAATAAAAAAATAATTTTTTATTTATTCCATCAACACAAGTCTTCTTTATTTATAAAATAATTTATTAATTTACTTAATAAAATTATTTTATTATAATATTATAATAATATTATATTATAATATTTCTTTTTATGTTAAATCACCCTTTAACATTTCTTCTTTCCTTTATAAAATATAATATTATATTTTAATGTTTTACCAAACTAACCAAACTAACAAACGCATCTGATTACCCAATTATAATTTTATTAATAACTTAATAAAATTATAATAAATAAAATTAATATAAGTTATAATGATATTAAATAATAAAGTATATTTGATATTTCAACAATAACTTTAATTACACATAATATAATAGCTTATGTTTAATAGCCATATATATGTTAAAGTTATATATTGATTAATATAATAAATATTTGT
>CAUJBZ010000012.1:82500-92500 GCA_963082915.1 Dolichopus griseipennis | reverse complement strand
TAATATATAAATAACAAAAATAATATATATTAAAAAAAATTTTAATGAAAATTTGTAACCGGCGAGAGAAAATTTTACCATCGAGGCTATCTAAAATTTAAAATTTACCTATACCAGGGACACCAAAAAATATAAAAAATTTTACTATCCTGGTTATATAAAATTAAAATAAATATGTATACGGACTATATGACAAAAATTAAAAAATTTTTATAAACGGGATATATAAATTTTTTAAAAAAATTTTTAACCGACATAACAAAAAATTTCCTTCCCAGGCATGAAAATTTTTTAAAAAAATTTTGTAACCGGGGAGAGAAAATTTTATCATCGAGGCATAACAAAAAATTTCATTCCCAGGCATGAAAATTTTTTAAAAAAATTTTGTAACCGGGGAGAGAAAATTTTATCATCGAGGCATAACAAAAAATTTCATTCCCAGGCATGAAAATTTTTTAAAAAAATTTTGTAACCGGGGAGAGAAAATTTTATCATCGAGGCATAACAAAAAATTTCATTCCCAGGCATGAAAATTTTTTAAAAAAATTTTGTAACCGGGGAGAGAAAATTTTACCATCGAGGCATAACAAAAAATTTCTTTCCCAGGCATGAAAATTTTTTAAAAAAATTTTGTAACCGGGGAGAGAAAATTTTACCATCGAGGCTATCTAAAATTTAAAATTTACCTATACCAGGGACACCAAAAAATATAAAAAATTTTACTATCCTGGTTATATAAAATTAAAATAAATATGTATACGGACTATATGACAAAAATTAAAAAATTTTTATAAACGGGATGCATAAATTTTTTAAAAAAATTGTTAACCGGCATAACAAAAAATTTCCTTCCCAGGCATGAAAATTTTTTAAAAAAATTTTGTAACCGGGGAGAGAAAATTTTATCATCGAGGCATAACAAAAAATTTCATTCCTAGGCATGAAAATTTTTTAAAAAAATTTTGTAACCGGGGAGAGAAAATTTTACCATCGAGGCATAACAAAAAATTTATTTCCCAGGCATGAAAATTTTTTAAAAAAATTTTGTAACCGGGGAGAGAAAATTTTACCATCGAGGCTATCTAAAATTTAAAATTTACCTATACCAGGGACACCAAAAAATATAAAAAATTTTACTATCCTGGTTATATAAAATTAAAATAAATTTGTATACGGACTATATGACAAAAATTAAAAAATTTTTATAAACGGGATATATAAATTTTTTAAAAAAATTGTTAACCGACATAACAAAAAATTTCCTTCCCAGGCATGAAAATTTTTTAAAAAAATTTTGTAACCGGGGAGAGAAAATTTTATCATCGAGGCATAACAAAAAATTTCATTCCCAGGCATGAAAATTTTTTAAAAAAATTTTGTAACCGGGGAGAGAAAATTTTACCATCGAGGCATGACAAAAAATTTCTTTCCCAGGCATGAAAATTTTTTAAAAAAATTTTGTAACCGGGGAGAGAAAATTTTATCATCGAGGCATAACAAAAAATTTCCTTCCCAGGCATGAAAATTTTTTAAAAAAATTTTGTAACCGGGGAGAGAAAATTTTACCATCGAGGCTATCTAAAATTTAAAATTTACCTATACCAGGGACACCAAAAAATATAAAAAATTTTACTATCCTGGTTATATAAAATTAAAATAAATATGTATACGGACTATATGACAAAAATTAAAAAATTTTTATAAACGGGATATATAAATTTTTTAAAAAAATTGTTGACCGGCATAACAAAAAATTTCCTTCCCAGGCATGAAAATTTGTAACCGGGGAGAGAAAATTTTACCATCGAGGCTATCTAAAATTTAAAATTTACCTATACCAGGGACACCAAAAAATATAAAAAATTTTACTATCCTGGTTATATAAAATTAAAATAAATATGTATACGGACTATATGACAAAAATTAAAAAATTTTTATAAACGGGATATATAAATTTTTTAAAAAAATTGTTAACCGGCATAACAAAAAATTTCCTTCCCAGGCATGAAAATTTTTTAAAAAAATTTGTAACCGGGGAGAGAAAATTTTACCATCGAGGCTATCTAAAATTTAAAATTTACCTATACCAGGGACACCAAAAAATATAAAAAATTTTACTATCCTGGTTATATAAAATTAAAATAAATATGTATACGGACTATATGACAAAAATTAAAAAATTTTTATAAACGGGATATATAAATTTTTTAAAAAAATTGTTAACCGGCATAACAAAAAATTTCCTTCCCAGGCATGAAAATTTGTAACCGGGGAGAGAAAATTTTACCATCGAGGCTATCTAAAATTTAAAATTTACCTATACCAGGGACACCAAAAAATATAAAAAATTTTACTATCCTGGTTATATAAAATTAAAATAAATATGTATACGGACTATATGACAAAAATTAAAAAATTTTTATAAACGGGATATATAAATTTTTTAAAAAAATTGTTAACCGGCATAACAAAAAATTTCCTACCCAGGCATGAAAATTTTTAAAAAAAATTTGTAACCGGGGAGAGAAAATTTTACCATCGAGGCTATCTAAAATTTAAAATTTACCTATACCAGGGACACCAAAAAATATAAAAAATTTTACTATCCTGGTTATATAAAATTAAAATAAATATGTATACGGACTATATGACAAAAATTAAAAAATTTTTATAAACGGGATATATAAATTTTTTAAAAAAATTGTTAACCGGCATAACAAAAAATTTCCTTCCCAGGCATGAAAATTTTTTAAAAAAATTTGTAACCGGGGAGAGAAAATTTTACCATCGAGGCTATCTAAAATTTAAAATTTACCTATACCAGGGACACCAAAAAATATAAAAAATTTTACTATCCTGGTTATATAAAATTAAAATAAATATGTATACGGACTATATGACAAAAATTAAAAAATTTTTATAAACGGGATATATAAATTTTTTAAAAAAATTGTTAACCGGCATAACAAAAAATTTCCTTCCCAGGCATGAAAATTTTTTAAAAAAATTTGTAACCGGGGAGAGAAAATTTTACCATCGAGGCTATCTAAAATTTAAAATTTACCTATACCAGGGACACCAAAAAATATAAAAAATTTTACTATCCTGGTTATATAAAATTAAAATAAATATGTATACGGACTATATGACAAAAATTAAAAAATTTTTATAAACGGGATATATAAATTTTTTAAAAAAATTGTTAACCGGCATAACAAAAAATTTCCTTCCCAGGCATGAAAATTTTTTAAAATAATTTGTAACCGGGGAGAGAAAATTTTACCATCGAGGCTATCTAAAATTTAAAATTTATCTATACCAGGGACACCAAAAAATATAAAAAATTTTACTATCCTGGTTATATAAAATTAAAATAAATATGTATACGGACTATATGACAAAAATTAAAAAATTTTTATAAACGGGATATATAAATTTTTTAAAAAAATTGTTAACCGGCATAACAAAAAATTTTCTTCCCAGGCATGAAAATTTTTTAAAATAATTTGTAACCGGGGAGAGAAAATTTTACCATCGAGGCTATCTAAAATTTAAAATTTACCTATATTAGGGACACCAAAAAATATAAATAATTTTATTATCCTGGTTATATAAAATTAAAATAAATACGGGCTCTATAAAAAAATTTAAAATATTTTCATATACTGGTTACCTAAATTTTTTAAAAAATTTGTATACTGGTATGACATTATTTGCACTATCCAGGCGATCTAAATTTACAAATTTAACTATACTGGGGTGACCAAAAAATTTAAATTATTTTACTAACCTGGTTATCTAAAATAAAAATGAATGCGGACTCTATAAAAAAATTTAAAATATTTTCATATACTGGTTACCTAAATTTTTTAAAAAAATTGTATACTGTAATGATTAAGTTTTTATTATCTAGGCTATCTAAACTTTCAAGTTTACTTATATCGGTTATCGGAGTTACCTATTCTCGGTAAATTTTAAATTAAAAAGATTTCTGTTTTAATTTTTAAATATTATCTTTTTTATAATAAAAATATTTTTTTCTTTCATTTTCCACTAAATATGCTCTGATATCATTTTTGTAATTTTATTTTTTTATTAATAATAAAATTTATTTTTATATTATTCTTCCAACCAACAACAACAACAACAGCAAACCGCAACATTTCCAATTTTTATAAAATAATTTATTAATTTTCTTAATAAAATTATTTTATTATAATATTATAATAATATTATATTATAATATTTTTTTTATGTTAAACCACCTTTTTAACATTTTTTTTTTATTTTATAAAATATAATACAATATTTTATTATAACTTAAACATCAACCAACCAACAATTAAAAATTTTTTATTTATTCCATCAACACAAGTCTTCTCTCAATTTACAAAATAATTTATTAATTTACTTAATAAAATTATTTTTTTTTTTATGTTAAACCATCTTTTAACATTTTTCTTTCTTTTAAAATATAATACAATATTTTATTATAACTTAAACACCAACCAACCAACAATCTTTAAATAAAAAAATAATTTTTTATTTATTCCATCAACACAAGTCTTCTCTATTTATAAAATAATTTATTAATTTACTTAATAAAATTATTTTATTATAATATTATAATAATAATAATATATTATAATACTTCTTTTTTATGTTAAATCACCCTTTAACATTTCTTCTTTCTATTATAAAATATAATATTATACTTTAATGTTTTACCAAACCAACCAAACCAACAAACGCATCTCATTACCCAATTATAATTTTATTAATAACTTAATAAAATTATTATAAATAAAAATAATATAAGTTATAATAATATTAAATAATAAAGTATATATGATATTTCAACAATAACTTTAATTACACATAATATAATAGCTTATGTTTAATAGCCATATATATGTTAAAGTTATATATTGATTAATATAATAAATATTTGTTTAAATAGATATTAATGATATTATTTTATTTAAATATATTGCAAAAGCAATGTATTAATTATAAATATACTACCACCTTCCAACTCTACCACCAACCAACCACCAACTCTACCAATCATCAACCAACCATCAACCAAATCCTTTTCTTTAAATAAAAAAATAATTTTTTATTTATTCCATCAACACAAGTCTTCTTTATTTATAAAATAATTTATTAATTTACTTAATAAAATTATTTTATTATAATATTATAATAATATTATATTATAATATTTCTTTTTATGTTAAATCACCCTTTAACATTTCTTCTTTCCTTTATAAAATATAATATTATATTTTAATGTTTTACCAAACTAACCAAACTAACAAACGCATCTGATTACCCAATTATAATTTTATTAATAACTTAATAAAATTATAATAAATAAAATTAATATAAGTTATAATGATATTAAATAATAAAGTATATTTGATATTTCAACAATAACTTTAATTACACATAATATAATAGCTTATGTTTAATAGCCATATATATGTTAAAGTTATATATTGATTAATATAATAAATATTTGTTTAAATACATATTAATGATATTATTTTATTTAAATATATTGCAAAAGCAATGTATTAATTATAAATATACTACCACCTTCCAACTCTAACCACCAACCACCAACCACCAACCACCAACTCTACCAACCATCAACCAAATCCTTTTCTTTAAATAAAAAAATAATTTTTTATTATTCCATCAATCCAACTCTCCTTTAATATGTGTATATAAAATAATTTATTAATTTATTTAATAAAATTATTTTATTATAATATTATAATAATAATATATTATAATACTTCTCTTTTTATGTTAAATCACCCTTTAACATTTCTTCTTTCTTTTATAAAATATAATATTATATTTTAATGTTTTACCAAACTAACCAAACTAACAAACGCATCTGATTACCCAATTATAATTTTATTAATAACTTAATAAAATTATAATAAATAAAATTAATATAAATTATAATGATATTAAATAATAAAGTATATTTGATATTTCAACAATAACTTTAATTACACATAATATAATAGCTTATGTTTAATAGCCATATATATGTTAAAGTTATATATTGATTAATATAATAAATATTTGTTTAAATACATATTAATGATATTATTTTATTTAAATATTTTGCAAAAGCAATGTACTAATTATAATTATACTACCCAACTACCAACCATCAACCACCCAACTACCCATCTACCCATCTACCAACTTCTAACTCTACCAATCACCAACCACCAACTACCAACTACCAACCAACCACCAACTACCAACCAACCACCAACTACCGACCACCAACTACCAACTACCAACCAACCACCAACTACCCAACCAACCACCAAATACACTGTAAGGAAGTTTTTATTGATCATCGAGATCAATTACATATAAAACATATATAACATATGTTTTATATGTAATTGATCATGGCGATGACCACTCTCGATTTTTATATTATAAAAATAATATTGCATTACACAATATTATAATTATAATATAAAAATCAAGAACAAAAACCCCTTTACAATAAAAAACACATTCATCTCTCGAATCTTCAAGCAAAGGATAAGCTTCAGTGGATCGCAGTATGGCAGCTGCTCAACCACTTACAACACCTTGCCCGTTACCAAAGTCGTTTACAATTGATTCTAGGCACTGTCATCGTATTTAATAATGTTTAAATGCAAAACTAGTTATCTGTCAAGTGCGATAATTTATTATACATACTTTGTAACTATATTTCACATAACATTAGCATCACACCAATATCGTTAATATAAATATTAACTTTTAATGGTTTATTGCTATACAATACAGTCGCCCCATTATTATTATTGTAGACCAGCTTGGATACGACCTTAGAGGCGTTCAGGCATAATCCAACGGACGTAGCGTCATACCACTGTTCGCTCGAACAAGTATTGTGCCATTGGTCCGTACCTGCGGTTCCTCTCGTACTACGCAGGAATGCTGTCACAATAATATTTGTCATCAGTAGGGTAAAACTAACCTGTCTCACGACGGTCTAAACCCAGCTCACGTTCCCTTGAATGGGTGAACAATCCAACGCTTGGTGAATTTTGCTTCACAATGATAGGAAGAGCCGACATCGAAGGATCAAAGAGCAACGTCGCTATGAACGCTTGGCTGCCACAAGCCAGTTATCCCTGTGGTAACTTTTCTGACACCTCTTGTTAAAAACTCCTTAAACCAAAAGGATCGATAGGCCGAGCTTTTGCTGTCTCTATGTGTACTGAACATCGAGATCAAGTCAGCATTTGCCCTTTTGCTCTACGTGTGGTTTCTGTCCGCACTGAGCTGGCCTTGGGACACCTTCGTTATTATTTGAAAGATGTACCGCCCCAGTCAAACTCCCTACCTGGTAATGTCCTTGAATTGGATCATACCTGAGTAAAAGAGTTATACCATAAAATTATATACTCTGATTTAAATATAATAAAATAATTTAAAAAATTATATATTATACCAAATCATTTTTATAATAATATGTTTGGTGTATATAACAAACTCATTGTACTTTTAGCAAGAAACTTGCATTAATACAAAATACCATAAAATATATTTGTATATATCCGTGTAATGGCTAAGTAATTAATACACGTTCCATTTTGTCAAGTAAGTAAGGAAACAATAAGAGTAGTGGTATTTCATTTTTGATAATATACCGAAATATAATATCTCCCACTTATGCTACACCTCTTATGTCTCCTTACACTACCAGACTAGAGTCAAGCTCAACAGGGTCTTCTTTCCCCGCTAATTATTCCAAGCCCGTTCCCTTGGCTGTGGTTTCGCTAGATAGTAGATAGGGACAGTAGGAATCTCGTTAATCCATTCATGCGCGTCACTAATTAGATGACGAGGCATTTGGCTACCTTAAGAGAGTCATAGTTACTCCCGCCGTTAACCAGCGCTTAAATGAATTTCTTCACTTTGACATTCATAGCACTGGGCAGAAATCACATTGTGTCAACACCCGTTAGGGCCATCACAATGCTTTGTTTTAATTAGACAGTCGGATTCCCCAAGTCCGTGCCAGTTCTGAATTGATTGTTAATTGATAACCGTTATAAAAATATATGATATAATAAAATTTAAAAAATTTTACATATCAGTATATTTAATAGCAAGAATGTTCCACAACTGGTTATATAACTTCTATCCGAGGAACAAACAAATTATAAAATAAATTTCATAATAAGTTCTATTTACCCAGAACGAGCATATGCACCATTTTATTGTTTCCCATTCAAGCCCGATTATCTCAATCTTCAGAGCCAATCCTTATCCCGAAGTTACGGATCTAATTTGCCGACTTCCCTTACCTACATTATTCTATCGACTAGAGACTCTTCACCTTGGAGACCAGCTGCGGATATCGGTACGGCCTGTTGAGAAGTTTGCGTGGCCCAATCATAGATTTTCAAGGTCCGAGGAGAAAATATCGACACAGCAGTAAATGCCATGCTCTTCTAGTTCATTAACCATATCTCTCTTCGAAAGATTTCCATGGTTATACAACTATAAAACAGAAAAGAAAACTCTTCCGATACCTCTCGACGGCTTCTCTATGATTGTTTCTGTTACCAGGATGATCATAATGACCATATTTATTACAAACGTATACTCAACAGGTTACGGAATTGGAACCGTATTCCCTTTCGCTTAATTTATATACTTAAAGTATTTTATATTACCAAAGAGGGTAAAACTCTAAATATTTATTGGCTTTCGCCTTAAGCTTAGGACCGACTAACTCGTGATCAACCACTGTTCACACGAAACCCTTCTCCACTTCAGTCCTCCAAGGTCTCATTCGATTATTTGCTACTACCACCAAGATCTGTACCAATGGCAGCTCCATGCAACCTTACGGTAAACACTTCTAAGCATACCATTGTACCCACCTACTTGTTAATGTTTATAAATTTATATTTTTAAAAAATATAAATCATATACATTAACAGTGACGTATAGGTATACAACTTAAGCGCCATCCATTTTAAGGGCTAGTTGCTTCGGCAGGTGAGTTGTTACACACTCCTTAGCGGATTACGACTTCCATGTCCACCGTCCTGCTGTTTTAAGCAAGCAACGCCTTTCATGGTATCTGCATGAGTTGTTAATTTAGGCACCGTAACGTCACGTTTGGTTCATCCCACAGCGCCAGTTCTGCTTACCAAAAGTGGCCCACTGGGCACAATATATCATAACCTAAAAATTCATTCAAGAAATTTTAGGTTCTTACCCATTTAAAGTTTGAGAATAGGTTAAGGTCGTTTCGGCCCTAAGGCCTCTAATCATTCGCTTTACCAGATAAGATTATTTTATATAATATCTAAATGCACCAGCTATCCTGAGGGAAACTTCGGTGGGAACCAGCTACTAGATAGTTCGATAGGTCTTTCGCCCCTATACCCAATTCTGACAATCGATTTGCACGTCAGAACTGTTTCGGTCTTCCATCAGGGTTTCCCCTGACTTCTACCTGATCAGGTATAGTTCACCATCTTTCGGGTCACAGCATGTATGCTCAAGGTACGTTCTAGTTAGAGGTATAAAAAATAATTAAAAATTATTTATATACATAACTGTATAGAACGCCCCAGGATTGATATTATATAAATTAAAAATTTATATAATTTAATCCCATTTTTAACATATAGTTAAGTTAATTTCGCCTTTAGATTTTATATAAAATAAATTCTAATGACTTGCACACATGTTAGACTCCTTGGTCCGTGTTTCAAGACGGGTCCCGAAGGTATCCTAAATCTATAGCATTGCTAATCATATAAATGCACATAATAGTTAAATTAATATATAAATTAATATAATATTATGAAATCTAAAATTAGATTTGCGCATTATATTTGATATTTTATCTGTCAATTATTTATCCGATAATATTTAGATTATTTCAAAAAGAAAATAAATTTCAAATATAAAATAAACATATTAA
>CAUJBZ010000012.1:65000-77500 GCA_963082915.1 Dolichopus griseipennis | reverse complement strand
ACATTACTTTCATTATTCATAAACACATCTCTAAAAAAAAATTTTATCTCAAAAAAATTTTTTTTTTTTCTGAACCGGCGAAACCAAATTTTTAGGTTTCCCGTCTTATTATCATCATTATAAAATATTTTTATAATTTTATATTTCTCTCTACAAAATTTTTTACCTTCAAAAAAAAATTTTTTTTTATGACCGGCGACAACTCATTTTTTGAGTTCCCGGTTACCAACTTCCACTTTTCTTATTTTTTTTTTTTTCAAAACCCTTATTTAAAATAAATTTTACTTTAAAAAAATATTTTATTTTTTGAACCGGCGATGACTATTTTTTTGTCATCCCGGTTACTAAATTGTATGAAAATAATTTGGTGTGCAATTTCGACCACCGAAAAATCCATGTCTCCAAAAAATTTTCAACAAACATGGATTTTTGTTCTCAATATGAAAATTAATTTTATATATAATAATATCAATATATAATATTATTTAAATAATTTTAGTAATATTTTAAGTAAATTTATAAAATTAATATATAAATAACAAAAATAATATATATTAAAAAAAATTTTAATGAAAATTTGTAACCGGCGAGAGAAAATTTTACCATCGAGGCTATCTAAAATTTAAAATTTACCTATACCAGGGACACCAAAAAATATAAAAAATTTTACTATCCTGGTTATATAAAATTAAAATAAATATGTATACGGACTATATGACAAAAATTAAAAAATTTTTATAAACGGGATATATAAATTTTTTAAAAAAATTTTTAACCGACATAACAAAAAATTTCCTTCCCAGGCATGAAAATTTTTTAAAAAAATTTTGTAACCGGGGAGAGAAAATTTTATCATCGAGGCATAACAAAAAATTTCATTCCCAGGCATGAAAATTTTTTAAAAAAATTTTGTAACCGGGGAGAGAAAATTTTATCATCGAGGCATAACAAAAAATTTCATTCCCAGGCATGAAAATTTTTTAAAAAAATTTTGTAACCGGGGAGAGAAAATTTTATCATCGAGGCATAACAAAAAATTTCATTCCCAGGCATGAAAATTTTTTAAAAAAATTTTGTAACCGGGGAGAGAAAATTTTACCATCGAGGCATAACAAAAAATTTCTTTCCCAGGCATGAAAATTTTTTAAAAAAATTTTGTAACCGGGGAGAGAAAATTTTACCATCGAGGCTATCTAAAATTTAAAATTTACCTATACCAGGGACACCAAAAAATATAAAAAATTTTACTATCCTGGTTATATAAAATTAAAATAAATATGTATACGGACTATATGACAAAAATTAAAAAATTTTTATAAACGGGATGCATAAATTTTTTAAAAAAATTGTTAACCGGCATAACAAAAAATTTCCTTCCCAGGCATGAAAATTTTTTAAAAAAATTTTGTAACCGGGGAGAGAAAATTTTATCATCGAGGCATAACAAAAAATTTCATTCCCAGGCATGAAAATTTTTTAAAAAAATTTTGTAACCGGGGAGAGAAAATTTTACCATCGAGGCATAACAAAAAATTTATTTCCCAGGCATGAAAATTTTTTAAAAAAATTTTGTAACCGGGGAGAGAAAATTTTACCATCGAGGCTATCTAAAATTTAAAATTTACCTATACCAGGGACACCAAAAAATATAAAAAATTTTACTATCCTGGTTATATAAAATTAAAATAAATTTGTATACGGACTATATGACAAAAATTAAAAAATTTTTATAAACGGGATATATAAATTTTTTAAAAAAATTGTTAACCGACATAACAAAAAATTTCCTTCCCAGGCATGAAAATTTTTTAAAAAAATTTTGTAACCGGGGAGAGAAAATTTTATCATCGAGGCATAACAAAAAATTTCATTCCCAGGCATGAAAATTTTTTAAAAAAATTTTGTAACCGGGGAGAGAAAATTTTACCATCGAGGCATGACAAAAAATTTCTTTCCCAGGCATGAAAATTTTTTAAAAAAATTTTGTAACCGGGGAGAGAAAATTTTATCATCGAGGCATAACAAAAAATTTCCTTCCCAGGCATGAAAATTTTTTAAAAAAATTTTGTAACCGGGGAGAGAAAATTTTACCATCGAGGCTATCTAAAATTTAAAATTTACCTATACCAGGGACACCAAAAAATATAAAAAATTTTACTATCCTGGTTATATAAAATTAAAATAAATATGTATACGGACTATATGACAAAAATTAAAAAATTTTTATAAACGGGATATATAAATTTTTTAAAAAAATTGTTGACCGGCATAACAAAAAATTTCCTTCCCAGGCATGAAAATTTGTAACCGGGGAGAGAAAATTTTACCATCGAGGCTATCTAAAATTTAAAATTTACCTATACCAGGGACACCAAAAAATATAAAAAATTTTACTATCCTGGTTATATAAAATTAAAATAAATATGTATACGGACTATATGACAAAAATTAAAAAATTTTTATAAACGGGATATATAAATTTTTTAAAAAAATTGTTAACCGGCATAACAAAAAATTTCCTTCCCAGGCATGAAAATTTTTTAAAAAAATTTGTAACCGGGGAGAGAAAATTTTACCATCGAGGCTATCTAAAATTTAAAATTTACCTATACCAGGGACACCAAAAAATATAAAAAATTTTACTATCCTGGTTATATAAAATTAAAATAAATATGTATACGGACTATATGACAAAAATTAAAAAATTTTTATAAACGGGATATATAAATTTTTTAAAAAAATTGTTAACCGGCATAACAAAAAATTTCCTTCCCAGGCATGAAAATTTGTAACCGGGGAGAGAAAATTTTACCATCGAGGCTATCTAAAATTTAAAATTTACCTATACCAGGGACACCAAAAAATATAAAAAATTTTACTATCCTGGTTATATAAAATTAAAATAAATATGTATACGGACTATATGACAAAAATTAAAAAATTTTTATAAACGGGATATATAAATTTTTTAAAAAAATTGTTAACCGGCATAACAAAAAATTTCCTACCCAGGCATGAAAATTTTTAAAAAAAATTTGTAACCGGGGAGAGAAAATTTTACCATCGAGGCTATCTAAAATTTAAAATTTACCTATACCAGGGACACCAAAAAATATAAAAAATTTTACTATCCTGGTTATATAAAATTAAAATAAATATGTATACGGACTATATGACAAAAATTAAAAAATTTTTATAAACGGGATATATAAATTTTTTAAAAAAATTGTTAACCGGCATAACAAAAAATTTCCTTCCCAGGCATGAAAATTTTTTAAAAAAATTTGTAACCGGGGAGAGAAAATTTTACCATCGAGGCTATCTAAAATTTAAAATTTACCTATACCAGGGACACCAAAAAATATAAAAAATTTTACTATCCTGGTTATATAAAATTAAAATAAATATGTATACGGACTATATGACAAAAATTAAAAAATTTTTATAAACGGGATATATAAATTTTTTAAAAAAATTGTTAACCGGCATAACAAAAAATTTCCTTCCCAGGCATGAAAATTTTTTAAAAAAATTTGTAACCGGGGAGAGAAAATTTTACCATCGAGGCTATCTAAAATTTAAAATTTACCTATACCAGGGACACCAAAAAATATAAAAAATTTTACTATCCTGGTTATATAAAATTAAAATAAATATGTATACGGACTATATGACAAAAATTAAAAAATTTTTATAAACGGGATATATAAATTTTTTAAAAAAATTGTTAACCGGCATAACAAAAAATTTCCTTCCCAGGCATGAAAATTTTTTAAAATAATTTGTAACCGGGGAGAGAAAATTTTACCATCGAGGCTATCTAAAATTTAAAATTTATCTATACCAGGGACACCAAAAAATATAAAAAATTTTACTATCCTGGTTATATAAAATTAAAATAAATATGTATACGGACTATATGACAAAAATTAAAAAATTTTTATAAACGGGATATATAAATTTTTTAAAAAAATTGTTAACCGGCATAACAAAAAATTTTCTTCCCAGGCATGAAAATTTTTTAAAATAATTTGTAACCGGGGAGAGAAAATTTTACCATCGAGGCTATCTAAAATTTAAAATTTACCTATATTAGGGACACCAAAAAATATAAATAATTTTATTATCCTGGTTATATAAAATTAAAATAAATACGGGCTCTATAAAAAAATTTAAAATATTTTCATATACTGGTTACCTAAATTTTTTAAAAAATTTGTATACTGGTATGACATTATTTGCACTATCCAGGCGATCTAAATTTACAAATTTAACTATACTGGGGTGACCAAAAAATTTAAATTATTTTACTAACCTGGTTATCTAAAATAAAAATGAATGCGGACTCTATAAAAAAATTTAAAATATTTTCATATACTGGTTACCTAAATTTTTTAAAAAAATTGTATACTGTAATGATTAAGTTTTTATTATCTAGGCTATCTAAACTTTCAAGTTTACTTATATCGGTTATCGGAGTTACCTATTCTCGGTAAATTTTAAATTAAAAAGATTTCTGTTTTAATTTTTAAATATTATCTTTTTTATAATAAAAATATTTTTTTCTTTCATTTTCCACTAAATATGCTCTGATATCATTTTTGTAATTTTATTTTTTTATTAATAATAAAATTTATTTTTATATTATTCTTCCCGGCATAACAAAAATACACTGTCCGGCATAACAAAAAATTTCCTTCCCAGGCATGAAAATTTTTTAAAAAAATTTGTAACCGGGGAGAGAAAATTTTACCATCGAGGCTATCTAAAATTTAAAATTTACCTATACCAGGGACACCAAAAAATATAAAAAATTTTACTATCCTGGTTATATAAAATTAAAATAAATATGTATACGGACTATATGACAAAAATTAAAAAATTTTTATAAACGGGATATATAAATTTTTTAAAAAAATTGTTAACCGGCATAACAAAAAATTTCCTTCCCAGGCATGAAAATTTGTAACCGGGGAGAGAAAATTTTACCATCGAGGCTATCTAAAATTTAAAATTTACCTATACCAGGGACACCAAAAAATATAAAAAATTTTACTATCCTGGTTATATAAAATTAAAATAAATATGTATACGGACTATATGACAAAAATTAAAAAATTTTTATAAACGGGATATATAAATTTTTTAAAAAAATTGTTAACCGGCATAACAAAAAATTTCCTACCCAGGCATGAAAATTTTTAAAAAAAATTTGTAACCGGGGAGAGAAAATTTTACCATCGAGGCTATCTAAAATTTAAAATTTACCTATACCAGGGACACCAAAAAATATAAAAAATTTTACTATCCTGGTTATATAAAATTAAAATAAATATGTATACGGACTATATGACAAAAATTAAAAAATTTTTATAAACGGGATATATAAATTTTTTAAAAAAATTGTTAACCGGCATAACAAAAAATTTCCTTCCCAGGCATGAAAATTTTTTAAAAAAATTTGTAACCGGGGAGAGAAAATTTTACCATCGAGGCTATCTAAAATTTAAAATTTACCTATACCAGGGACACCAAAAAATATAAAAAATTTTACTATCCTGGTTATATAAAATTAAAATAAATATGTATACGGACTATATGACAAAAATTAAAAAATTTTTATAAACGGGATATATAAATTTTTTAAAAAAATTGTTAACCGGCATAACAAAAAATTTCCTTCCCAGGCATGAAAATTTTTTAAAAAAATTTGTAACCGGGGAGAGAAAATTTTACCATCGAGGCTATCTAAAATTTAAAATTTACCTATACCAGGGACACCAAAAAATATAAAAAATTTTACTATCCTGGTTATATAAAATTAAAATAAATATGTATACGGACTATATGACAAAAATTAAAAAATTTTTATAAACGGGATATATAAATTTTTTAAAAAAATTGTTAACCGGCATAACAAAAAATTTCCTTCCCAGGCATGAAAATTTTTTAAAATAATTTGTAACCGGGGAGAGAAAATTTTACCATCGAGGCTATCTAAAATTTAAAATTTATCTATACCAGGGACACCAAAAAATATAAAAAATTTTACTATCCTGGTTATATAAAATTAAAATAAATATGTATACGGACTATATGACAAAAATTAAAAAATTTTTATAAACGGGATATATAAATTTTTTAAAAAAATTGTTAACCGGCATAACAAAAAATTTTCTTCCCAGGCATGAAAATTTTTTAAAATAATTTGTAACCGGGGAGAGAAAATTTTACCATCGAGGCTATCTAAAATTTAAAATTTACCTATATTAGGGACACCAAAAAATATAAATAATTTTATTATCCTGGTTATATAAAATTAAAATAAATACGGGCTCTATAAAAAAATTTAAAATATTTTCATATACTGGTTACCTAAATTTTTTAAAAAATTTGTATACTGGTATGACATTATTTGCACTATCCAGGCGATCTAAATTTACAAATTTAACTATACTGGGGTGACCAAAAAATTTAAATTATTTTACTAACCTGGTTATCTAAAATAAAAATGAATGCGGACTCTATAAAAAAATTTAAAATATTTTCATATACTGGTTACCTAAATTTTTTAAAAAAATTGTATACTGTAATGATTAAGTTTTTATTATCTAGGCTATCTAAACTTTCAAGTTTACTTATATCGGTTATCGGAGTTACCTATTCTCGGTAAATTTTAAATTAAAAAGATTTCTGTTTTAATTTTTAAATATTATCTTTTTTATAATAAAAATATTTTTTTCTTTCATTTTCCACTAAATATGCTCTGATATCATTTTTGTAATTTTATTTTTTTATTAATAATAAAATTTATTTTTATATTATTCTTCCAACCAACAACAACAACAACAGCAAACCGCAACATTTCCAATTTTTATAAAATAATTTATTAATTTTCTTAATAAAATTATTTTATTATAATATTATAATAATATTATATTATAATATTTTTTTTATGTTAAACCACCTTTTTAACATTTTTTTTTTATTTTATAAAATATAATACAATATTTTATTATAACTTAAACATCAACCAACCAACAATTAAAAATTTTTTATTTATTCCATCAACACAAGTCTTCTCTATTTATAAAATAATTTATTAATTTACTTAATAAAATTATTTTATTATAATATTATAATAATAATAATATATTATAATACTTCTTTTTTATGTTAAATCACCCTTTAACATTTCTTCTTTCTATTATAAAATATAATATTATACTTTAATGTTTTACCAAACCAACCAAACCAACAAACGCATCTCATTACCCAATTATAATTTTATTAATAACTTAATAAAATTATTATAAATAAAAATAATATAAGTTATAATAATATTAAATAATAAAGTATATATGATATTTCAACAATAACTTTAATTACACATAATATAATAGCTTATGTTTAATAGCCATATATATGTTAAAGTTATATATTGATTAATATAATAAATATTTGTTTAAATAGATATTAATGATATTATTTTATTTAAATATATTGCAAAAGCAATGTATTAATTATAAATATACTACCACCTTCCAACTCTACCACCAACCAACCACCAACTCTACCAATCATCAACCAACCATCAACCAAATCCTTTTCTTTAAATAAAAAAATAATTTTTTATTTATTCCATCAACACAAGTCTTCTTTATTTATAAAATAATTTATTAATTTACTTAATAAAATTATTTTATTATAATATTATAATAATATTATATTATAATATTTCTTTTTATGTTAAATCACCCTTTAACATTTCTTCTTTCCTTTATAAAATATAATATTATATTTTAATGTTTTACCAAACTAACCAAACTAACAAACGCATCTGATTACCCAATTATAATTTTATTAATAACTTAATAAAATTATAATAAATAAAATTAATATAAGTTATAATGATATTAAATAATAAAGTATATTTGATATTTCAACAATAACTTTAATTACACATAATATAATAGCTTATGTTTAATAGCCATATATATGTTAAAGTTATATATTGATTAATATAATAAATATTTGTTTAAATACATATTAATGATATTATTTTATTTAAATATATTGCAAAAGCAATGTATTAATTATAAATATACTACCACCTTCCAACTCTAACCACCAACCACCAACCACCAACCACCAACTCTACCAACCATCAACCAAATCCTTTTCTTTAAATAAAAAAATAATTTTTTATTATTCCATCAATCCAACTCTCCTTTAATATGTGTATATAAAATAATTTATTAATTTATTTAATAAAATTATTTTATTATAATATTATAATAATAATATATTATAATACTTCTCTTTTTATGTTAAATCACCCTTTAACATTTCTTCTTTCTTTTATAAAATATAATATTATATTTTAATGTTTTACCAAACTAACCAAACTAACAAACGCATCTGATTACCCAATTATAATTTTATTAATAACTTAATAAAATTATAATAAATAAAATTAATATAAATTATAATGATATTAAATAATAAAGTATATTTGATATTTCAACAATAACTTTAATTACACATAATATAATAGCTTATGTTTAATAGCCATATATATGTTAAAGTTATATATTGATTAATATAATAAATATTTGTTTAAATACATATTAATGATATTATTTTATTTAAATATTTTGCAAAAGCAATGTACTAATTATAATTATACTACCCAACTACCAACCATCAACCACCCAACTACCCATCTACCCATCTACCAACTTCTAACTCTACCAATCACCAACCACCAACTACCAACTACCAACCAACCACCAACTACCAACCAACCACCAACTACCGACCACCAACTACCAACTACCAACCAACCACCAACTACCCAACCAACCACCAAATACACTGTAAGGAAGTTTTTATTGATCATCGAGATCAATTACATATAAAACATATATAACATATGTTTTATATGTAATTGATCATGGCGATGACCACTCTCGATTTTTATATTATAAAAATAATATTGCATTACACAATATTATAATTATAATATAAAAATCAAGAACAAAAACCCCTTTACAATAAAAAACACATTCATCTCTCGAATCTTCAAGCAAAGGATAAGCTTCAGTGGATCGCAGTATGGCAGCTGCTCAACCACTTACAACACCTTGCCCGTTACCAAAGTCGTTTACAATTGATTCTAGGCACTGTCATCGTATTTAATAATGTTTAAATGCAAAACTAGTTATCTGTCAAGTGCGATAATTTATTATACATACTTTGTAACTATATTTCACATAACATTAGCATCACACCAATATCGTTAATATAAATATTAACTTTTAATGGTTTATTGCTATACAATACAGTCGCCCCATTATTATTATTGTAGACCAGCTTGGATACGACCTTAGAGGCGTTCAGGCATAATCCAACGGACGTAGCGTCATACCACTGTTCGCTCGAACAAGTATTGTGCCATTGGTCCGTACCTGCGGTTCCTCTCGTACTACGCAGGAATGCTGTCACAATAATATTTGTCATCAGTAGGGTAAAACTAACCTGTCTCACGACGGTCTAAACCCAGCTCACGTTCCCTTGAATGGGTGAACAATCCAACGCTTGGTGAATTTTGCTTCACAATGATAGGAAGAGCCGACATCGAAGGATCAAAGAGCAACGTCGCTATGAACGCTTGGCTGCCACAAGCCAGTTATCCCTGTGGTAACTTTTCTGACACCTCTTGTTAAAAACTCCTTAAACCAAAAGGATCGATAGGCCGAGCTTTTGCTGTCTCTATGTGTACTGAACATCGAGATCAAGTCAGCATTTGCCCTTTTGCTCTACGTGTGGTTTCTGTCCGCACTGAGCTGGCCTTGGGACACCTTCGTTATTATTTGAAAGATGTACCGCCCCAGTCAAACTCCCTACCTGGTAATGTCCTTGAATTGGATCATACCTGAGTAAAAGAGTTATACCATAAAATTATATACTCTGATTTAAATATAATAAAATAATTTAAAAAATTATATATTATACCAAATCATTTTTATAATAATATGTTTGGTGTATATAACAAACTCATTGTACTTTTAGCAAGAAACTTGCATTAATACAAAATACCATAAAATATATTTGTATATATCCGTGTAATGGCTAAGTAATTAATACACGTTCCATTTTATCAAGTAAGTAAGGAAACAATAAGAGTAGTGGTATTTCATTTTTGATAATATACCGAAATATAATATCTCCCACTTATGCTACACCTCTTATGTCTCCTTACACTACCAGACTAGAGTCAAGCTCAACAGGGTCTTCTTTCCCCGCTAATTATTCCAAGCCCGTTCCCTTGGCTGTGGTTTCGCTAGATAGTAGATAGGGACAGTAGGAATCTCGTTAATCCATTCATGCGCGTCACTAATTAGATGACGAGGCATTTGGCTACCTTAAGAGAGTCATAGTTACTCCCGCCGTTAACCAGCGCTTAAATGAATTTCTTCACTTTGACATTCATAGCACTGGGCAGAAATCACATTGTGTCAACACCCGTTAGGGCCATCACAATGCTTTGTTTTAATTAGACAGTCGGATTCCCCAAGTCCGTGCCAGTTCTGAATTGATTGTTAATTGATAACCGTTATAAAAATATATGATATAATAAAATTTAAAAAATTTTACATATCAGTATATTTAATAGCAAGAATGTTCCACAACTGGTTATATAACTTCTATCCGAGGAACAAACAAATTATAAAATAAATTTCATAATAAGTTCTATTTACCCAGAACGAGCATATGCACCATTTTATTGTTTCCCATTCAAGCCCGATTATCTCAATCTTCAGAGCCAATCCTTATCCCGAAGTTACGGATCTAATTTGCCGACTTCCCTTACCTACATTATTCTATCGACTAGAGACTCTTCACCTTGGAGACCAGCTGCGGATATCGGTACGGCCTGTTGAGAAGTTTGCGTGGCCCAATCATAGATTTTCAAGGTCCGAGGAGAAAATATCGACACAGCAGTAAATGCCATGCTCTTCTAGTTCATTAACCATATCTCTCTTCGAAAGATTTCCATGGTTATACAACTATAAAACAGAAAAGAAAACTCTTCCGATACCTCTCGACGGCTTCTCTATGATTGTTTCTGTTACCAGGATGATCATAATGACCATATTTATTACAAACGTATACTCAACAGGTTACGGAATTGGAACCGTATTCCCTTTCGCTTAATTTATATACTTAAAGTATTTTATATTACCAAAGAGGGTAAAACTCTAAATATTTATTGGCTTTCGCCTTAAGCTTAGGACCGACTAACTCGTGATCAACCACTGTTCACACGAAACCCTTCTCCACTTCAGTCCTCCAAGGTCTCATTCGATTATTTGCTACTACCACCAAGATCTGTACCAATGGCAGCTCCATGCAACCTTACGGTAAACACTTCTAAGCATACCATTGTACCCACCTACTTGTTAATGTTTATAAATTTATATTTTTAAAAAATATAAATCATATACATTAACAGTGACGTATAGGTATACAACTTAAGCGCCATCCATTTTAAGGGCTAGTTGCTTCGGCAGGTGAGTTGTTACACACTCCTTAGCGGATTACGACTTCCATGTCCACCGTCCTGCTGTTTTAAGCAAGCAACGCCTTTCATGGTATCTGCATGAGTTGTTAATTTAGGCACCGTAACGTCACGTTTGGTTCATCCCACAGCGCCAGTTCTGCTTACCAAAAGTGGCCCACTGGGCACAATATATCATAACCTAAAAATTCATTCAAGAAATTTTAGGTTCTTACCCATTTAAAGTTTGAGAATAGGTTAAGGTCGTTTCGGCCCTAAGGCCTCTAATCATTCGCTTTACCAGATAAGATTATTTTATATAATATCTAAATGCACCAGCTATCCTGAGGGAAACTTCGGTGGGAACCAGCTACTAGATAGTTCGATAGGTCTTTCGCCCCTATACCCAATTCTGACAATCGATTTGCACGTCAGAACTGTTTCGGTCTTCCATCAGGGTTTCCCCTGACTTCTACCTGATCAGGTATAGTTCACCATCTTTCGGGTCACAGCATGTATGCTCAAGGTACGTTCTAGTTAGAGGTATAAAAAATAATTAAAAATTATTTATATACATAACTGTATAGAACGCCCCAGGATTGATATTATATAAATTAAAAATTTATATAATTTAATCCCATTTTTAACATATAGTTAAGTTAATTTCGCCTTTAGATTTTATATAAAATAAATTCTAATGACTTGCACACATGTTAGACTCCTTGGTCCGTGTTTCAAGACGGGTCCCGAAGGTATCCTAAATCTATAGCATTGCTAATCATATAAATGCACATAATAGTTAAATTAATATATAAATTAATATAATATTATGAAATCTAAAATTAGATTTGCGCATTATATTTGATATTTTATCTGTCAATTATTTATCCGATAATATTTAGATTATTTCAAAAAGAAAATAAATTTCAAATATAAA
>CAUJBZ010000012.1:47500-60000 GCA_963082915.1 Dolichopus griseipennis | reverse complement strand
AACACATCTCTAAAAAAAAATTTTATCTCTAAAAAATTTTTTTTTTTTCTGAACCGGCGAAACCAAATTTTTAGGTTTCCCGTCTTATTATCATCATTATAAAATATTTTTATAATTTTATATTTCTCTCTACAAAATTTTTTACCTTCAAAAAAAAATTTTTTTTTATGACCGGCGACAACTCATTTTTTGAGTTCCCGGTTACCAACTTCCACTTTTCTTATTTTTTTTTTTTTCAAAACCCTTATTTAAAATAAATTTTACTTTAAAAAAATATTTTATTTTTTGAACCGGCGATGACTATTTTTTTGTCATCCCGGTTACTAAATTGTATGAAAATAATTTGGTGTGCAATTTCGACCACCGAAAAATCCATGTCTCCAAAAAATTTTCAACAAACATGGATTTTTGTTCTCAATATGAAAATTAATTTTATATATAATAATATCAATATATAATATTATTTAAATAATTTTAGTAATATTTTAAGTAAATTTATAAAATTAATATATAAATAACAAAAATAATATATATTAAAAAAAATTTTAATGAAAATTTGTAACCGGCGAGAGAAAATTTTACCATCGAGGCTATCTAAAATTTAAAATTTACCTATACCAGGGACACCAAAAAATATAAAAAATTTTACTATCCTGGTTATATAAAATTAAAATAAATATGTATACGGACTATATGACAAAAATTAAAAAATTTTTATAAACGGGATGTATAAATTTTTTAAAAAAATTGTTAACCGGCATAACAAAAAATTTCCTTCCCAGGCATGAAAATTTTTTAAAAAAATTTTGTAACCGGGGAGAGAAAATTTTATCATCGAGACATAACAAAAAATTTCATTCCCAGGCATGAAAATTTTTTAAAAAAATTTTGTAACCGGGGAGAGAAAATTTTACCATCGAGGCATAACAAAAAATTTCTTTCCCAGGCATGAAAATTTTTTAAAAAAATTTTGTAACCGGGGAGAGAAAATTTTACCATCGAGGCTATCTAAAATTTAAAATTTACCTATACCAGGGACACCAAAAAATATAAAAAATTTTACTATCCTGGTTATATAAAATTAAAATAAATATGTATACGGACTATATGACAAAAATTAAAAAATTTTTATATACGGGATATATAAATTTTTTAAAAAAATTGTTAACCAGCATAACAAAAAATTTCTTTCCCAGGCATGAAAATTTTTTAAAAAAATTTTGTAACCGGGGAGAGAAAATTTTACCATCGAGGCTATCTAAAATTTAAAATTTACCTATACCAGGGACACCAAAAAATATAAAAAATTTTACTATCCTGGTTATATAAAATTAAAATAAATATGTATACGGACTATATGACAAAAATTAAAAAATTTTTATAAACGGGATATATAAATTTTTTAAAAAAATTGTTAACCGACATAACAAAAAATTTCCTTCCCAGGCATGAAAATTTTTTAAAAAAATTTTGTAACCGGGGAGAGAAAATTTTATCATCGAGGCATAACAAAAAATTTCATTCCCAGGCATGAAAATTTTTTAAAAAAATTTTGTAACCGGGGAGAGAAAATTTTACCATCGAGGCATAACAAAAAATTTCTTTCCCAGGCATGAAAATTTTTTAAAAAAATTTTGTAACCGGGGAGAGAAAATTTTATCATCGAGGCATAACAAAAAATTTCCTTCCCAGGCATGAAAATTTTTTAAAAAAATTTTGTAACCGGGGAGAGAAAATTTTATCATCGAGGCATAACAAAAAATTTCCTTCCCAGGCATGAAAATTTTTTGAAAAAATTTCTTTCCCAGGCATGAAAAATTTTTAAAATAATTTGTAACCGGCATAACAAAAAATTTCTTTCCCAGGCATGAAAATTTTTTAAAAAAATTTGTAACCGGGGAGAGAAAATTTTACCATCGAGGCTATCTAAAATTTAAAATTTACCTATACCAGGGACACCAAAAAATATAAAAAATTTTACTATCCTGGTTATATAAAATTAAAATAAATATGTATACGGACTATATGACAAAAATTAAAAAATTTTTATAAACGGGATATATAAATTTTTTAAAAAAATTGTTAACCAGCATAACAAAAAATTTCTTTCCCAGGCATGAAAATTTTTTAAAAAAATTTTGTAACCGGGGAGAGAAAATTTTACCATCGAGGCTATCTAAAATTTAAAATTTACCTATACCAGGGACACCAAAAAATATAAAAAATTTTACTATCCTGGTTATATAAAATTAAAATAAATATGTATACGGACTATATGACAAAAATTAAAAAATTTTTATAAACGGGATATATAAATTTTTTAAAAAAATTGTTAACCGGCATAACAAAAAATTTCCTTCCCAGGCATGAAAATTTTTTAAAAAAATTTGTAACCGGGGAGAGAAAATTTTACCATAGAGGCTATCTAAAATTTAAAATTTACCTATACCAGGGACACCAAAAAATATAAAAAATTTTACTATCCTGGTTATATAAAATTAAAATAAATATGTATACGGACTATATGACAAAAATTAAAAAATTTTTATAAACGGGATATATAAATTTTTTAAAAAAATTGTTAACCGGCATAACAAAAAATTTCCTTCCCAGGCATGAAAATTTTTTAAAATAATTTGTAACCGGGGAGAGAAAATTTTACCATCGAGGCTATCTAAAATTTAAAATTTACCTATACCAGGGACACCAAAAAATATAAAAAATTTTACTATCCTGGTTATATAAAATTAAAATAAATATGTATACGGACTATATGACAAAAATTAAAAAATTTTTATATGCGGGATATATAAATTTTTTAAAAAAATTGTTAACCAGCATAACAAAAAATTTCTTTCCCAGGCATGAAAATTTTTTAAAAAAATTTTGTAACCGGGGAGAGAAAATTTTACCATCGAGGCTATCTAAAATTTAAAATTTACCTATACCAGGGACACCAAAAAATATAAAAAATTTTACTATCCTGGTTATATAAAATTAAAATAAATATGTATACGGACTATATGACAAAAATTAAAAAATTTTTATAAACGGGATATATAAATTTTTTAAAAAAATTGTTAACCGACATAACAAAAAATTTCCTTCCCAGGCATGAAAATTTTTTAAAAAAATTTTGTAACCGGGGAGAGAAAATTTTATCATCGAGGCATAACAAAAAATTTCATTCCCAGGCATGAAAATTTTTTAAAAAAATTTTGTAACCGGGGAGAGAAAATTTTACCATCGAGGCTATCTAAAATTTAAAATTTACCTATACCAGGGACACCAAAAAATATAAAAAATTTTACTATCCTGGTTATATAAAATTAAAATAAATATGTATACGGACTATATGACAAAAATTAAAAAATTTTTATATGCGGGATATATAAATTTTTTAAAAAAATTGTTAACCAGCATAACAAAAAATTTCTTTCCCAGGCATGAAAATTTTTTAAAAAAATTTTGTAACCGGGGAGAGAAAATTTTACCATCGAGGCTATCTAAAATTTAAAATTTACCTATACCAGGGACACCAAAAAATATAAAAAATTTTACTATCCTGGTTATATAAAATTAAAATAAATATGTATACGGACTATATGACAAAAATTAAAAAATTTTTATAAACGGGATATATAAATTTTTTAAAAAAATTGTTAACCGGCATAACAAAAAATTTCCTTCCCAGGCATGAAAATTTTTTAAAAAAATTTGTAACCGGGGAGAGAAAATTTTACCATCGAGGCTATCTAAAATTTAAAATTTACCTATACCAGGGACACCAAAAAATATAAAAAATTTTACTATCCTGGTTATATAAAATTAAAATAAATATGTATACGGACTATATGACAAAAATTAAAAAATTTTTATAAACGGGATATATAAATTTTTTAAAAAAATTGTTAACCGGCATAACAAAAAATTTCCTTCCCAGGCATGAAAATTTTTTAAAATAATTTGTAACCGGGGAGAGAAAATTTTACCATCGAGGCTATCTAAAATTTAAAATTTATCTATACCAGGGACACCAAAAAATATAAAAAATTTTACTATCCTGGTTATATAAAATTAAAATAAATATGTATACGGACTATATGACAAAAATTAAAAAATTTTTATAAACGGGATATATAAATTTTTTAAAAAAATTGTTAACCGGCATAACAAAAAATTTTCTTCCCAGACATGAAAATTTTTTAAAATAATTTGTAACCGGGGAGAGAAAATTTTACCATCGAGGCTATCTAAAATTTAAAATTTACCTATATTAGGGACACCAAAAAATATAAATAATTTTATTATCCTGGTTATATAAAATTAAAATAAATACGGGCTCTATAAAAAAATTTAAAATATTTTCATATACTGGTTACCTAAATTTTTTAAAAAATTTGTATACTGGTATGACATTATTTGCACTATCCAGGCGATCTAAATTTACAAATTTAACTATACTGGGGTGACCAAAAAATTTAAATTATTTTACTAACCTGGTTATCTAAAATAAAAATGAATGCGGACTCTATAAAAAAATTTAAAATATTTTCATATACTGGTTACCTAAATTTTTTAAAAAAATTGTATACTGTAATGATTAAGTTTTTATTATCTAGGCTATCTAAACTTTCAAGTTTACTTATATCGGTTATCGGAGTTACCTATTCTCGGTAAATTTTAAATTAAAAAGATTTCTGTTTTAATTTTTAAATATTATCTTTTTTATAATAAAAATATTTTTTTCTTTCATTTTCCACTAAATATGCTCTGATATCATTTTTGTAATTTTATTTTTTTATTAATAATAAAATTTATTTTTATATTATTCTTCCCGGCATAACAAAAATACACTGTCCGGCATAACAAAAAATTTCCTTCCCAGGCATGAAAATTTTTTAAAAAAATTTGTAACCGGGGAGAGAAAATTTTACCATCGAGGCTATCTAAAATTTAAAATTTACCTATACCAGGGACACCAAAAAATATAAAAAATTTTACTATCCTGGTTATATAAAATTAAAATAAATATGTATACGGACTATATGACAAAAATTAAAAAATTTTTATAAACGGGATATATAAATTTTTTAAAAAAATTGTTAACCGGCATAACAAAAAATTTCCTTCCCAGGCATGAAAATTTGTAACCGGGGAGAGAAAATTTTACCATCGAGGCTATCTAAAATTTAAAATTTACCTATACCAGGGACACCAAAAAATATAAAAAATTTTACTATCCTGGTTATATAAAATTAAAATAAATATGTATACGGACTATATGACAAAAATTAAAAAATTTTTATAAACGGGATATATAAATTTTTTAAAAAAATTGTTAACCGGCATAACAAAAAATTTCCTACCCAGGCATGAAAATTTTTAAAAAAAATTTGTAACCGGGGAGAGAAAATTTTACCATCGAGGCTATCTAAAATTTAAAATTTACCTATACCAGGGACACCAAAAAATATAAAAAATTTTACTATCCTGGTTATATAAAATTAAAATAAATATGTATACGGACTATATGACAAAAATTAAAAAATTTTTATAAACGGGATATATAAATTTTTTAAAAAAATTGTTAACCGGCATAACAAAAAATTTCCTTCCCAGGCATGAAAATTTTTTAAAAAAATTTGTAACCGGGGAGAGAAAATTTTACCATCGAGGCTATCTAAAATTTAAAATTTACCTATACCAGGGACACCAAAAAATATAAAAAATTTTACTATCCTGGTTATATAAAATTAAAATAAATATGTATACGGACTATATGACAAAAATTAAAAAATTTTTATAAACGGGATATATAAATTTTTTAAAAAAATTGTTAACCGGCATAACAAAAAATTTCCTTCCCAGGCATGAAAATTTTTTAAAAAAATTTGTAACCGGGGAGAGAAAATTTTACCATCGAGGCTATCTAAAATTTAAAATTTACCTATACCAGGGACACCAAAAAATATAAAAAATTTTACTATCCTGGTTATATAAAATTAAAATAAATATGTATACGGACTATATGACAAAAATTAAAAAATTTTTATAAACGGGATATATAAATTTTTTAAAAAAATTGTTAACCGGCATAACAAAAAATTTCCTTCCCAGGCATGAAAATTTTTTAAAATAATTTGTAACCGGGGAGAGAAAATTTTACCATCGAGGCTATCTAAAATTTAAAATTTATCTATACCAGGGACACCAAAAAATATAAAAAATTTTACTATCCTGGTTATATAAAATTAAAATAAATATGTATACGGACTATATGACAAAAATTAAAAAATTTTTATAAACGGGATATATAAATTTTTTAAAAAAATTGTTAACCGGCATAACAAAAAATTTTCTTCCCAGGCATGAAAATTTTTTAAAATAATTTGTAACCGGGGAGAGAAAATTTTACCATCGAGGCTATCTAAAATTTAAAATTTACCTATATTAGGGACACCAAAAAATATAAATAATTTTATTATCCTGGTTATATAAAATTAAAATAAATACGGGCTCTATAAAAAAATTTAAAATATTTTCATATACTGGTTACCTAAATTTTTTAAAAAATTTGTATACTGGTATGACATTATTTGCACTATCCAGGCGATCTAAATTTACAAATTTAACTATACTGGGGTGACCAAAAAATTTAAATTATTTTACTAACCTGGTTATCTAAAATAAAAATGAATGCGGACTCTATAAAAAAATTTAAAATATTTTCATATACTGGTTACCTAAATTTTTTAAAAAAATTGTATACTGTAATGATTAAGTTTTTATTATCTAGGCTATCTAAACTTTCAAGTTTACTTATATCGGTTATCGGAGTTACCTATTCTCGGTAAATTTTAAATTAAAAAGATTTCTGTTTTAATTTTTAAATATTATCTTTTTTATAATAAAAATATTTTTTTCTTTCATTTTCCACTAAATATGCTCTGATATCATTTTTGTAATTTTATTTTTTTATTAATAATAAAATTTATTTTTATATTATTCTTCCAACCAACAACAACAACAACAGCAAACCGCAACATTTCCAATTTTTATAAAATAATTTATTAATTTTCTTAATAAAATTATTTTATTATAATATTATAATAATATTATATTATAATATTTTTTTTATGTTAAACCACCTTTTTAACATTTTTTTTTTATTTTATAAAATATAATACAATATTTTATTATAACTTAAACATCAACCAACCAACAATTAAAAATTTTTTATTTATTCCATCAACACAAGTCTTCTCTATTTATAAAATAATTTATTAATTTACTTAATAAAATTATTTTATTATAATATTATAATAATAATAATATATTATAATACTTCTTTTTTATGTTAAATCACCCTTTAACATTTCTTCTTTCTATTATAAAATATAATATTATACTTTAATGTTTTACCAAACCAACCAAACCAACAAACGCATCTCATTACCCAATTATAATTTTATTAATAACTTAATAAAATTATTATAAATAAAAATAATATAAGTTATAATAATATTAAATAATAAAGTATATATGATATTTCAACAATAACTTTAATTACACATAATATAATAGCTTATGTTTAATAGCCATATATATGTTAAAGTTATATATTGATTAATATAATAAATATTTGTTTAAATAGATATTAATGATATTATTTTATTTAAATATATTGCAAAAGCAATGTATTAATTATAAATATACTACCACCTTCCAACTCTACCACCAACCAACCACCAACTCTACCAATCATCAACCAACCATCAACCAAATCCTTTTCTTTAAATAAAAAAATAATTTTTTATTTATTCCATCAACACAAGTCTTCTTTATTTATAAAATAATTTATTAATTTACTTAATAAAATTATTTTATTATAATATTATAATAATATTATATTATAATATTTCTTTTTATGTTAAATCACCCTTTAACATTTCTTCTTTCCTTTATAAAATATAATATTATATTTTAATGTTTTACCAAACTAACCAAACTAACAAACGCATCTGATTACCCAATTATAATTTTATTAATAACTTAATAAAATTATAATAAATAAAATTAATATAAGTTATAATGATATTAAATAATAAAGTATATTTGATATTTCAACAATAACTTTAATTACACATAATATAATAGCTTATGTTTAATAGCCATATATATGTTAAAGTTATATATTGATTAATATAATAAATATTTGTTTAAATACATATTAATGATATTATTTTATTTAAATATATTGCAAAAGCAATGTATTAATTATAAATATACTACCACCTTCCAACTCTAACCACCAACCACCAACCACCAACCACCAACTCTACCAACCATCAACCAAATCCTTTTCTTTAAATAAAAAAATAATTTTTTATTATTCCATCAATCCAACTCTCCTTTAATATGTGTATATAAAATAATTTATTAATTTATTTAATAAAATTATTTTATTATAATATTATAATAATAATATATTATAATACTTCTCTTTTTATGTTAAATCACCCTTTAACATTTCTTCTTTCTTTTATAAAATATAATATTATATTTTAATGTTTTACCAAACTAACCAAACTAACAAACGCATCTGATTACCCAATTATAATTTTATTAATAACTTAATAAAATTATAATAAATAAAATTAATATAAATTATAATGATATTAAATAATAAAGTATATTTGATATTTCAACAATAACTTTAATTACACATAATATAATAGCTTATGTTTAATAGCCATATATATGTTAAAGTTATATATTGATTAATATAATAAATATTTGTTTAAATACATATTAATGATATTATTTTATTTAAATATTTTGCAAAAGCAATGTACTAATTATAATTATACTACCCAACTACCAACCATCAACCACCCAACTACCCATCTACCCATCTACCAACTTCTAACTCTACCAATCACCAACCACCAACTACCAACTACCAACCAACCACCAACTACCAACCAACCACCAACTACCGACCACCAACTACCAACTACCAACCAACCACCAACTACCCAACCAACCACCAAATACACTGTAAGGAAGTTTTTATTGATCATCGAGATCAATTACATATAAAACATATATAACATATGTTTTATATGTAATTGATCATGGCGATGACCACTCTCGATTTTTATATTATAAAAATAATATTGCATTACACAATATTATAATTATAATATAAAAATCAAGAACAAAAACCCCTTTACAATAAAAAACACATTCATCTCTCGAATCTTCAAGCAAAGGATAAGCTTCAGTGGATCGCAGTATGGCAGCTGCTCAACCACTTACAACACCTTGCCCGTTACCAAAGTCGTTTACAATTGATTCTAGGCACTGTCATCGTATTTAATAATGTTTAAATGCAAAACTAGTTATCTGTCAAGTGCGATAATTTATTATACATACTTTGTAACTATATTTCACATAACATTAGCATCACACCAATATCGTTAATATAAATATTAACTTTTAATGGTTTATTGCTATACAATACAGTCGCCCCATTATTATTATTGTAGACCAGCTTGGATACGACCTTAGAGGCGTTCAGGCATAATCCAACGGACGTAGCGTCATACCACTGTTCGCTCGAACAAGTATTGTGCCATTGGTCCGTACCTGCGGTTCCTCTCGTACTACGCAGGAATGCTGTCACAATAATATTTGTCATCAGTAGGGTAAAACTAACCTGTCTCACGACGGTCTAAACCCAGCTCACGTTCCCTTGAATGGGTGAACAATCCAACGCTTGGTGAATTTTGCTTCACAATGATAGGAAGAGCCGACATCGAAGGATCAAAGAGCAACGTCGCTATGAACGCTTGGCTGCCACAAGCCAGTTATCCCTGTGGTAACTTTTCTGACACCTCTTGTTAAAAACTCCTTAAACCAAAAGGATCGATAGGCCGAGCTTTTGCTGTCTCTATGTGTACTGAACATCGAGATCAAGTCAGCATTTGCCCTTTTGCTCTACGTGTGGTTTCTGTCCGCACTGAGCTGGCCTTGGGACACCTTCGTTATTATTTGAAAGATGTACCGCCCCAGTCAAACTCCCTACCTGGTAATGTCCTTGAATTGGATCATACCTGAGTAAAAGAGTTATACCATAAAATTATATACTCTGATTTAAATATAATAAAATAATTTAAAAAATTATATATTATACCAAATCATTTTTATAATAATATGTTTGGTGTATATAACAAACTCATTGTACTTTTAGCAAGAAACTTGCATTAATACAAAATACCATAAAATATATTTGTATATATCCGTGTAATGGCTAAGTAATTAATACACGTTCCATTTTATCAAGTAAGTAAGGAAACAATAAGAGTAGTGGTATTTCATTTTTGATAATATACCGAAATATAATATCTCCCACTTATGCTACACCTCTTATGTCTCCTTACACTACCAGACTAGAGTCAAGCTCAACAGGGTCTTCTTTCCCCGCTAATTATTCCAAGCCCGTTCCCTTGGCTGTGGTTTCGCTAGATAGTAGATAGGGACAGTAGGAATCTCGTTAATCCATTCATGCGCGTCACTAATTAGATGACGAGGCATTTGGCTACCTTAAGAGAGTCATAGTTACTCCCGCCGTTAACCAGCGCTTAAATGAATTTCTTCACTTTGACATTCATAGCACTGGGCAGAAATCACATTGTGTCAACACCCGTTAGGGCCATCACAATGCTTTGTTTTAATTAGACAGTCGGATTCCCCAAGTCCGTGCCAGTTCTGAATTGATTGTTAATTGATAACCGTTATAAAAATATATGATATAATAAAATTTAAAAAATTTTACATATCAGTATATTTAATAGCAAGAATGTTCCACAACTGGTTATATAACTTCTATCCGAGGAACAAACAAATTATAAAATAAATTTCATAATAAGTTCTATTTACCCAGAACGAGCATATGCACCATTTTATTGTTTCCCATTCAAGCCCGATTATCTCAATCTTCAGAGCCAATCCTTATCCCGAAGTTACGGATCTAATTTGCCGACTTCCCTTACCTACATTATTCTATCGACTAGAGACTCTTCACCTTGGAGACCAGCTGCGGATATCGGTACGGCCTGTTGAGAAGTTTGCGTGGCCCAATCATAGATTTTCAAGGTCCGAGGAGAAAATATCGACACAGCAGTAAATGCCATGCTCTTCTAGTTCATTAACCATATCTCTCTTCGAAAGATTTCCATGGTTATACAACTATAAAACAGAAAAGAAAACTCTTCCGATACCTCTCGACGGCTTCTCTATGATTGTTTCTGTTACCAGGATGATCATAATGACCATATTTATTACAAACGTATACTCAACAGGTTACGGAATTGGAACCGTATTCCCTTTCGCTTAATTTATATACTTAAAGTATTTTATATTACCAAAGAGGGTAAAACTCTAAATATTTATTGGCTTTCGCCTTAAGCTTAGGACCGACTAACTCGTGATCAACCACTGTTCACACGAAACCCTTCTCCACTTCAGTCCTCCAAGGTCTCATTCGATTATTTGCTACTACCACCAAGATCTGTACCAATGGCAGCTCCATGCAACCTTACGGTAAACACTTCTAAGCATACCATTGTACCCACCTACTTGTTAATGTTTATAAATTTATATTTTTAAAAAATATAAATCATATACATTAACAGTGACGTATAGGTATACAACTTAAGCGCCATCCATTTTAAGGGCTAGTTGCTTCGGCAGGTGAGTTGTTACACACTCCTTAGCGGATTACGACTTCCATGTCCACCGTCCTGCTGTTTTAAGCAAGCAACGCCTTTCATGGTATCTGCATGAGTTGTTAATTTAGGCACCGTAACGTCACGTTTGGTTCATCCCACAGCGCCAGTTCTGCTTACCAAAAGTGGCCCACTGGGCACAATATATCATAACCTAAAAATTCATTCAAGAAATTTTAGGTTCTTACCCATTTAAAGTTTGAGAATAGGTTAAGGTCGTTTCGGCCCTAAGGCCTCTAATCATTCGCTTTACCAGATAAGATTATTTTATATAATATCTAAATGCACCAGCTATCCTGAGGGAAACTTCGGTGGGAACCAGCTACTAGATAGTTCGATAGGTCTTTCGCCCCTATACCCAATTCTGACAATCGATTTGCACGTCAGAACTGTTTCGGTCTTCCATCAGGGTTTCCCCTGACTTCTACCTGATCAGGTATAGTTCACCATCTTTCGGGTCACAGCATGTATGCTCAAGGTACGTTCTAGTTAGAGGTATAAAAAATAATTAAAAATTATTTATATACATAACTGTATAGAACGCCCCAGGATTGATATTATATAAATTAAAAATTTATATAATTTAATCCCATTTTTAACATATAGTTAAGTTAATTTCGCCTTTAGATTTTATATAAAATAAATTCTAATGACTTGCACACATGTTAGACTCCTTGGTCCGTGTTTCAAGACGGGTCCCGAAGG
>CAUJBZ010000012.1:32500-42500 GCA_963082915.1 Dolichopus griseipennis | reverse complement strand
AAACCATATTTCAACAATAAAATTAAAAATTAATTTTATTGTATCAATTTAACAACTAAATAATACACACATCATTATTCCATACAATTATTAAAACAACTTACTCGACCGTCTCTTTACCTAACAATAAAATATTTTATTGTATCGGTAAATACCTCCAATTACATTACTTTCATTATTCATAAACACATCTCTAAAAAAAAATTTTATCTCTAAAAAATTTTTTTTTTTTCTGAACCGGCGAAACCAAATTTTTAGGTTTCCCGTCTTATTATCATCATTATAAAATATTTTTATAATTTTATATTTCTCTCTACAAAATTTTTTACCTTCAAAAAAAAATTTTTTTTTATGACCGGCGACAACTCATTTTTTGAGTTCCCAGTTACCAACTTCCACTTTTCTTATTTTTTTTTTTTTCAAAACCCTTATTTAAAATAAATTTTACTTTAAAAAAATATTTTATTTTTTGAACCGGCGATGACTATTTTTTTGTCATCCCGGTTACTAAATTGTATGAAAATAATTTGGTGTGCAATTTCGACCACCGAAAAATCCATGTCTCCAAAAAATTTTCAACAAACATGGATTTTTGTTCTCAATATGAAAATTAATTTTATATATAATAATATCAATATATAATATTATTTAAATAATTTTAGTAATATTTTAAGTAAATTTATAAAATTAATATATAAATAACAAAAATAATATATATTAAAAAAAATTTTAATGAAAATTTGTAACCGGCGAGAGAAAATTTTACCATCGAGGCTATCTAAAATTTAAAATTTACCTATACCAGGGACACCAAAAAATATAAAAAATTTTACTATCCTGGTTATATAAAATTAAAATAAATATGTATACGGACTATATGACAAAAATTAAAAAATTTTTATAAACGGGATATATAAATTTTTTAAAAAAATTGTTAACCGACATAACAAAAAATTTCCTTCCCAGGCATGAAAATTTTTTAAAAAAATTTTGTAACCGGGGAGAGAAAATTTTATCATCGAGGCATAACAAAAAATTTCATTCCCAGGCATGAAAATTTTTTAAAAAAATTTTGTAACCGGGGAGAGAAAATTTTACCATCGAGGCTATCTAAAATTTAAAATTTACCTATACCAGGGACACCAAAAAATATAAAAAATTTTACTATCCTGGTTATATAAAATTAAAATAAATATGTATACGGACTATATGACAAAAATTAAAAAATTTTTATATGCGGGATATATAAATTTTTTAAAAAAATTGTTAACCGGCATAACAAAAAATTTCCTTCCCAGGCATGAAAATTTTTTAAAATAATTTGTAACCGGGGAGAGAAAATTTTACCATCGAGGCTATCTAAAATTTAAAATTTACCTATACCAGGGACACCAAAAAATATAAAAAATTTTACTATCCTGGTTATATAAAATTAAAATAAATATGTATACGGACTATATGACAAAAATTAAAAAATTTTTATATGCGGGATATATAAATTTTTTAAAAAAATTGTTAACCAGCATAACAAAAAATTTCTTTCCCAGGCATGAAAATTTTTTAAAAAAATTTTGTAACCGGGGAGAGAAAATTTTACCATCGAGGCTATCTAAAATTTAAAATTTACCTATACCAGGGACACCAAAAAATATAAAAAATTTTACTATCCTGGTTATATAAAATTAAAATAAATATGTATACGGACTATATGACAAAAATTAAAAAATTTTTATAAACGGGATATATAAATTTTTTAAAAAAATTGTTAACCGACATAACAAAAAATTTCCTTCCCAGGCATGAAAATTTTTTAAAAAAATTTTGTAACCGGGGAAGAAATTGTTCATCGAGGCATAACAAAAAATTTCTTTCCCAGGCATGAAAATTTTTTAAAAAAATTTTGTAACCGGGGAGAGAAAATTTTACCATCGAGGCTATCTAAAATTTAAAATTTACCTATACCAGGGACACCAAAAAATATAAAAAATTTTACTATCCTGGTTATATAAAATTAAAATAAATATGTATACGGACTATATGACAAAAATTAAAAAATTTTTATAAACGGGATATATAAATTTTTTAAAAAAATTGTTAACCGGCATAACAAAAAATTTCCTTCCCAGGCATGAAAATTTTTTAAAAAAATTTGTAACCGGGGAGAGAAAATTTTACCATAGAGGCTATCTAAAATTTAAAATTTACCTATACCAGGGACACCAAAAAATATAAAAAATTTTACTATCCTGGTTATATAAAATTAAAATAAATATGTATACGGACTATATGACAAAAATTAAAAAATTTTTATAAACGGGATATATAAATTTTTTAAAAAAATTGTTAACCGGCATAACAAAAAATTTCCTTCCCAGGCATGAAAATTTTTTAAAATAATTTGTAACCGGGGAGAGAAAATTTTACCATCGAGGCTATCTAAAATTTAAAATTTACCTATACCAGGGACACCAAAAAATATAAAAAATTTTACTATCCTGGTTATATAAAATTAAAATAAATATGTATACGGACTATATGACAAAAATTAAAAAATTTTTATATGCGGGATATATAAATTTTTTAAAAAAATTGTTAACCAGCATAACAAAAAATTTCTTTCCCAGGCATGAAAATTTTTTAAAAAAATTTTGTAACCGGGGAGAGAAAATTTTACCATCGAGGCTATCTAAAATTTAAAATTTACCTATACCAGGGACACCAAAAAATATAAAAAATTTTACTATCCTGGTTATATAAAATTAAAATAAATATGTATACGGACTATATGACAAAAATTAAAAAATTTTTATAAACGGGATATATAAATTTTTTAAAAAAATTGTTAACCGACATAACAAAAAATTTCCTTCCCAGGCATGAAAATTTTTTAAAAAAATTTTGTAACCGGGGAGAGAAAATTTTATCATCGAGGCATAACAAAAAATTTCATTCCCAGGCATGAAAATTTTTTAAAAAAATTTTGTAACCGGGGAGAGAAAATTTTACCATCGAGGCTATCTAAAATTTAAAATTTACCTATACCAGGGACACCAAAAAATATAAAAGATATATAAATTTTTTAAAAAAATTGTTAACCAGCATAACAAAAAATTTCTTTCCCAGGCATGAAAATTTTTTAAAAAAATTTTGTAACCGGGGAGAGAAAATTTTACCATCGAGGCTATCTAAAATTTAAAATTTACCTATACCAGGGACACCAAAAAATATAAAAAATTTTACTATCCTGGTTATATAAAATTAAAATAAATATGTATACGGACTATATGACAAAAATTAAAAAATTTTTATAAACGGGATATATAAATTTTTTAAAAAAATTGTTAACCGACATAACAAAAAATTTCCTTCCCAGGCATGAAAATTTTTTAAAAAAATTTTGTAACCGGGGAGAGAAAATTTTATCATCGAGGCATAACAAAAAATTTCATTCCCAGGCATGAAAATTTTTTAAAATAATTTGTAACCGGGGAGAGAAAATTTTACCATCGAGGCTATCTAAAATTTAAAATTTACCTATACCAGGGACACCAAAAAATATAAAAAATTTTACTAACCTGGTTATCTAAAATAAAAATGAATACGGGCTCTATAAAAAAATTTAAAATATTTTCATATACTGGTTACCTACATTTTTTAAAAAATTTGTATACTGGTATGATATTATTTGCACTATCCAGGCGATCTAAATTTACAAATTTAACTATACTGGGGTGACCAAAAAATTTAAATTATTTTACTAACCTAGTTATCTAAAATAAAAATGAATACGGGCTCTATAAAAAAATTTAAAATATTTTCATATACTGGTTACCTAAATTTTTTAAAAAAATTGTATACTGTAATGACTAAGTTTTTACTATCTAGGCTATCTAAACTTTCAAATTTAATTATATCGGTATCGGAGTTACCTATTCTCGGTAAATTTTAAATTAAAAAGATTTCTGTTTTAATTTTTAAATATTATCTTTTTTATAATAAAAATATTTTTTTCTTTCATTTTCCACTAAATATGCTCTGATATCATTTTTGTAATTTAATTTTTTTATTAATAATAAAATTTATTTTTATATTATTCTTCCAACCAACAACAACAACAACAACAGCAACAACAGCAAACCACAACATTTCCAATTTTTATAAAATAATTTATTAATTTTCTTAATAGAATTATTTTATTATAATATTATAATAATATTATATTATAATATTTTTTTTATGTTAAACCACCTTTTAACATTTTTTTTTTATTTTATAAAATATAATACAATATTTTATTATAACTTAAACACCAACCAGCCAACAATCTTTAAATAAAAAAAAAATTTTTTATTTATTCCATTAACACAAGTCTTCTCTCTCAATTTACAAAATAATTTATTAATTTACTTAATAAAATTATTTTTTTTTTATGTTAAACCATCTTTTAACATTTTTCTTTCTTTTAAAATATAATACAATATTTTATTATAACTTAAACACCCAACCAACCAAAAATCTTTAAATAAAAAAATAATTTTTTATTTATTCCATATCAATCAACACAAGTCTTCTCTATTTATAAAATAATTTATTAATTTACTTAATAGAATTATTTTATTATAATATTATAATAATATTATATTATAATATTTCTTTTTATGTTAAATCACCTTTTAATATTTCTTCTTTCCTTTATAAAATATAATATTATATTTTAATGTTTTACCAAACTAACCAAACTAACAAACGCATCTGATTACCCCCAATTATAATTTTATTAATAACTTAATAAAATTTTAATAAATAAAAATAATATAAGTTATAATAATATTAAATAATAAAGTATATATGATATTTCAACAATAACTTTAATTACACATAATATAATAGCTTATGTTTAATAGCCATATATATGTTAAAGTTATATATTGATTAATATAATAAATATTTGTTTAAATAGATATTAATGATATTATTTTATTTAAATATATTGCAAAAGCAATGTATTAATTATAAATATACTACCACCTTCCAAACTCTACCACCAACTAACTAACCACCAACTCTACCAACCATCAACCATCAACCAAATTCTTTTCTTTAAATAAAAAAATTATTTTTTATTTATTTCATCAACACAAGTCTTCTTTATTTATAAAATAATTTATTAATTTACTTAATAAAATTATTTTATTATAATATTATAATAATATTATATTATAATATTTCTTTTTATGTTAAATCACCCTTTAACATTTCTTCTTTTCTTTATAAAATATAATATTATACTTTAATGTTTTACCAAACCAACCAAACCAACAAACGCATCTGATTACCCAATTATAATTTTATTAATAACTTAATAAAATTATTATAAATAAAAATAATATAAGTTATAATAATATTAAATAATAAAGTATATATGATATTTCAACAATAACTTTAATTACACATAATATAATAGCTTATGTTTAATAGCCATATATATGTTAAAGTTATATATTGATTAATATAATAAAATATTTGTTTAAATACATATTAATGATATTATTTTATTTAAATATATTGCAAAAGCAATGTATTAATTATAAATATACTACCACCTTTCAACTCTACCTCCAACCACAAACTCTACCAACCATCAACCAACCATCAACCAAATCCTTTTGTTTAAATAAAAAAATAATTTTTTATTTATTCCATCAATCCAACTCTCCTTTAATATGTATATAAAATAATTTATTAATTTACTTAATAAAATTATTTTATTATAATATTATAATAATAATATATTATAATACTTCTTTTTATGTTAAATCACCCTTTAACATTTCTTCTTTCTATTATAAAATATAATATTATACTTTAATGTTTTACCAAACCAACCAAACCAACAAACGCATCTCATTACCCAATTATAATTTTATTAATAACTTAATAAAATTATTATAAATAAAAATAATATAAGTTATAATAATATTAAATAATAAAGTATATATGATATTTCAACAATAACTTTAATTACACATAATATAATAGCTTATGTTTAATAGCCATATATATGTTAAAGTTATATATTGATTAATATAATAAAATATTTGTTTAAATACATATTAATGATATTATTTTATTTAAATATATTGCAAAAGCAATGTACTAATTATAATTATACTACCCAACTACCAACCATCAACCACCCAACTACCCATCTACCCATCTACCCATCTACCCATCTACCCATCTACCAACTTCTAACTCTACCAATCACCAACCACCAACTACCAACCACCAACTACCAACTACCAACTACCAACTACCAACCAACTACCAACTACCAACCAACCACCAACTACCAACCAACCACCAACTACCAACTACCAACCAACCACCAACTACCCAACCAACCACCAACTAACACTGTAAGGAAGTTTTTATTGATCATCGAGATCAATTACATATAAAACATATATAACATATGTTTTATATGTAATTGATCATGGCGATGACCACTCTCGATTTTTATATTATAAAAATAATATTGCATTACACAATATTATAATTATAATATAAAAATCAAGAACAAAAACCCCTTTACAATAAAAAACACATTCATCTCTCGAATCTTCAAGCAAAGGATAAGCTTCAGTGGATCGCAGTATGGCAGCTGCTCAACCACTTACAACACCTTGCCCGTTACCAAAGTCGTTTACAATTGATTCTAGGCACTGTCATCGTATTTAATAATGTTTAAATGCAAAACTAGTTATCTGTCAAGTGCGATAATTTATTATACATACTTTGTAACTATATTTCACATAACATTAGCATCACACCAATATCGTTAATATAAATATTAACTTTTAATGGTTTATTGCTATACAATACAGTCGCCCCATTATTATTATTGTAGACCAGCTTGGATACGACCTTAGAGGCGTTCAGGCATAATCCAACGGACGTAGCGTCATACCACTGTTCGCTCGAACAAGTATTGTGCCATTGGTCCGTACCTGCGGTTCCTCTCGTACTACGCAGGAATGCTGTCACAATAATATTTGTCATCAGTAGGGTAAAACTAACCTGTCTCACGACGGTCTAAACCCAGCTCACGTTCCCTTGAATGGGTGAACAATCCAACGCTTGGTGAATTTTGCTTCACAATGATAGGAAGAGCCGACATCGAAGGATCAAAGAGCAACGTCGCTATGAACGCTTGGCTGCCACAAGCCAGTTATCCCTGTGGTAACTTTTCTGACACCTCTTGTTAAAAACTCCTTAAACCAAAAGGATCGATAGGCCGAGCTTTTGCTGTCTCTATGTGTACTGAACATCGAGATCAAGTCAGCATTTGCCCTTTTGCTCTACGTGTGGTTTCTGTCCGCACTGAGCTGGCCTTGGGACACCTTCGTTATTATTTGAAAGATGTACCGCCCCAGTCAAACTCCCTACCTGGTAATGTCCTTGAATTGGATCATACCTGAGTAAAAGAGTTATACCATAAAATTATATACTCTGATTTAAATATAATAAAATAATTTAAAAAATTATATATTATACCAAATCATTTTTATAATAATATGTTTGGTGTATATAACAAACTCATTGTACTTTTAGCAAGAAACTTGCATTAATACAAAATACCATAAAATATATTTGTATATATCCGTGTAATGGCTAAGTAATTAATACACGTTCCATTTTATCAAGTAAGTAAGGAAACAATAAGAGTAGTGGTATTTCATTTTTGATAATATACCGAAATATAATATCTCCCACTTATGCTACACCTCTTATGTCTCCTTACACTACCAGACTAGAGTCAAGCTCAACAGGGTCTTCTTTCCCCGCTAATTATTCCAAGCCCGTTCCCTTGGCTGTGGTTTCGCTAGATAGTAGATAGGGACAGTAGGAATCTCGTTAATCCATTCATGCGCGTCACTAATTAGATGACGAGGCATTTGGCTACCTTAAGAGAGTCATAGTTACTCCCGCCGTTAACCAGCGCTTAAATGAATTTCTTCACTTTGACATTCATAGCACTGGGCAGAAATCACATTGTGTCAACACCCGTTAGGGCCATCACAATGCTTTGTTTTAATTAGACAGTCGGATTCCCCAAGTCCGTGCCAGTTCTGAATTGATTGTTAATTGATAACCGTTATAAAAATATATGATATAATAAAATTTAAAAAATTTTACATATCAGTATATTTAATAGCAAGAATGTTCCACAACTGGTTATATAACTTCTATCCGAGGAACAAACAAATTATAAAATAAATTTCATAATAAGTTCTATTTACCCAGAACGAGCATATGCACCATTTTATTGTTTCCCATTCAAGCCCGATTATCTCAATCTTCAGAGCCAATCCTTATCCCGAAGTTACGGATCTAATTTGCCGACTTCCCTTACCTACATTATTCTATCGACTAGAGACTCTTCACCTTGGAGACCAGCTGCGGATATCGGTACGGCCTGTTGAGAAGTTTGCGTGGCCCAATCATAGATTTTCAAGGTCCGAGGAGAAAATATCGACACAGCAGTAAATGCCATGCTCTTCTAGTTCATTAACCATATCTCTCTTCGAAAGATTTCCATGGTTATACAACTATAAAACAGAAAAGAAAACTCTTCCGATACCTCTCGACGGCTTCTCTATGATTGTTTCTGTTACCAGGATGATCATAATGACCATATTTATTACAAACGTATACTCAACAGGTTACGGAATTGGAACCGTATTCCCTTTCGCTTAATTTATATACTTAAAGTATTTTATATTACCAAAGAGGGTAAAACTCTAAATATTTATTGGCTTTCGCCTTAAGCTTAGGACCGACTAACTCGTGATCAACCACTGTTCACACGAAACCCTTCTCCACTTCAGTCCTCCAAGGTCTCATTCGATTATTTGCTACTACCACCAAGATCTGTACCAATGGCAGCTCCATGCAACCTTACGGTAAACACTTCTAAGCATACCATTGTACCCACCTACTTGTTAATGTTTATAAATTTATATTTTTAAAAAATATAAATCATATACATTAACAGTGACGTATAGGTATACAACTTAAGCGCCATCCATTTTAAGGGCTAGTTGCTTCGGCAGGTGAGTTGTTACACACTCCTTAGCGGATTACGACTTCCATGTCCACCGTCCTGCTGTTTTAAGCAAGCAACGCCTTTCATGGTATCTGCATGAGTTGTTAATTTAGGCACCGTAACGTCACGTTTGGTTCATCCCACAGCGCCAGTTCTGCTTACCAAAAGTGGCCCACTGGGCACAATATATCATAACCTAAAAATTCATTCAAGAAATTTTAGGTTCTTACCCATTTAAAGTTTGAGAATAGGTTAAGGTCGTTTCGGCCCTAAGGCCTCTAATCATTCGCTTTACCAGATAAGATTATTTTATATAATATCTAAATGCACCAGCTATCCTGAGGGAAACTTCGGTGGGAACCAGCTACTAGATAGTTCGATAGGTCTTTCGCCCCTATACCCAATTCTGACAATCGATTTGCACGTCAGAACTGTTTCGGTCTTCCATCAGGGTTTCCCCTGACTTCTACCTGATCAGGTATAGTTCACCATCTTTCGGGTCACAGCATGTATGCTCAAGGTACGTTCTAGTTAGAGGTATAAAAAATAATTAAAAATTATTTATATACATAACTGTATAGAACGCCCCAGGATTGATATTATATAAATTAAAAATTTATATAATTTAATCCCATTTTTAACATATAGTTAAGTTAATTTCGCCTTTAGATTTTATATAAAATAAATTCTAATGACTTGCACACATGTTAGACTCCTTGGTCCGTGTTTCAAGACGGGTCCCGAAGGTATCCTAAATCTATAGCATTGCTAATCATATAAATGCACATAATAGTTAAATTAATATATAAATTAATATAATATTATGAAATCTAAAATTAGATTTGCGCATTATATTTGATATTTTATCTGTCAATTATTTATCCGATAATA
>CAUJBZ010000012.1:17500-27500 GCA_963082915.1 Dolichopus griseipennis | reverse complement strand
TCGGTAAATACCTCCAATTACATTACTTTCATTATTCATAAACACATCTCTAAAAAAAAATTTTATCTCTAAAAAATTTTTTTTTTTTCTGAACCGGCGAAACCAAATTTTTAGGTTTCCCGTCTTATTATCATCATTATAAAATATTTTTATAATTTTATATTTCTCTCTACAAAATTTTTTACCTTCAAAAAAAAATTTTTTTTTATGACCGGCGACAACTCATTTTTTGAGTTCCCAGTTACCAACTTCCACTTTTCTTATTTTTTTTTTTTTCAAAACCCTTATTTAAAATAAATTTTACTTTAAAAAAATATTTTATTTTTTGAACCGGCGATGACTATTTTTTTATCATCCCGGTTACTAAATTGTATGAAAATAATTTGGTGTGCAATTTCGACCACCGAAAAATCCATGTCTCCAAAAAATTTTCAACAAACATGGATTTTTGTTCTCAATATGAAAATTAATTTTATATATAATAATATCAATATATAATATTATTTAAATAATTTTAGTAATATTTTAAGTAAATTTATAAAATTAATATATAAATAACAAAAATAATATATATTAAAAAAAATTTTAATGAAAATTTGTAACCGGCGAGAGAAAATTTTACCATCGAGGCTATCTAAAATTTAAAATTTACCTATACCAGGGACACCAAAAAATATAAAAAATTTTACTATCCTGGTTATATAAAATTAAAATAAATATGTATACGGACTATATGACAAAAATTAAAAAATTTTTATATACGGGATATATAAATTTTTTAAAAAAATTGTTAACCAGCATAACAAAAAATTTCTTTCCCAGGCATGAAAATTTTTTAAAAAAATTTTGTAACCGGGGAGAGAAAATTTTACCATCGAGGCTATCTAAAATTTAAAATTTACCTATACCAGGGACACCAAAAAATATAAAAAATTTTACTATCCTGGTTATATAAAATTAAAATAAATATGTATACGGACTATATGACAAAAATTAAAAAATTTTTATATACGGGATATATAAATTTTTTAAAAAAATTGTTAACCAGCATAACAAAAAATTTCTTTCCCAGGCATGAAAATTTTTTAAAAAAATTTTGTAACCGGGGAGAGAAAATTTTACCATCGAGGCTATCTAAAATTTAAAATTTACCTATACCAGGGACACCAAAAAATATAAAAAATTTTACTATCCTGGTTATATAAAATTAAAATAAATATGTATACGGACTATATGACAAAAATTAAAAAATTTTTATAAACGGGATATATAAATTTTTTAAAAAAATTGTTAACCGACATAACAAAAAATTTCCTTCCCAGGCATGAAAATTTTTTAAAAAAATTTTGTAACCGGGGAGAGAAAATTTTATCATCGAGGCATAACAAAAAATTTCATTCCCAGGCATGAAAATTTTTTAAAAAAATTTTGTAACCGGGGAGAGAAAATTTTACCATCGAGGCATAACAAAAAATTTCTTTCCCAGGCATGAAAATTTTTTAAAAAAATTTTGTAACCGGGGAGAGAAAATTTTATCATCGAGGCATAACAAAAAATTTCCTTCCCAGGCATGAAAATTTTTTAAAAAAATTTTGTAACCGGGGAGAGAAAATTTTATCATCGAGGCATAACAAAAAATTTCCTTCCCAGGCATGAAAATTTTTTGAAAAAATTTCTTTCCCAGGCATGAAAAATTTTTAAAATAATTTGTAACCGGCATAACAAAAAATTTCTTTCCCAGGCATGAAAATTTTTTAAAAAAATTTGTAACCGGGGAGAGAAAATTTTACCATCGAGGCTATCTAAAATTTAAAATTTACCTATACCAGGGACACCAAAAAATATAAAAAATTTTACTATCCTGGTTATATAAAATTAAAATAAATATGTATACGGACTATATGACAAAAATTAAAAAATTTTTATAAACGGGATATATAAATTTTTTAAAAAAATTGTTAACCAGCATAACAAAAAATTTCTTTCCCAGGCATGAAAATTTTTTAAAAAAATTTTGTAACCGGGGAGAGAAAATTTTACCATCGAGGCTATCTAAAATTTAAAATTTACCTATACCAGGGACACCAAAAAATATAAAAAATTTTACTATCCTGGTTATATAAAATTAAAATAAATATGTATACGGACTATATGACAAAAATTAAAAAATTTTTATAAACGGGATATATAAATTTTTTAAAAAAATTGTTAACCGGCATAACAAAAAATTTCCTTCCCAGGCATGAAAATTTTTTAAAAAAATTTGTAACCGGGGAGAGAAAATTTTACCATAGAGGCTATCTAAAATTTAAAATTTACCTATACCAGGGACACCAAAAAATATAAAAAATTTTACTATCCTGGTTATATAAAATTAAAATAAATATGTATACGGACTATATGACAAAAATTAAAAAATTTTTATAAACGGGATATATAAATTTTTTAAAAAAATTGTTAACCGGCATAACAAAAAATTTCCTTCCCAGGCATGAAAATTTTTTAAAATAATTTGTAACCGGGGAGAGAAAATTTTACCATCGAGGCTATCTAAAATTTAAAATTTACCTATACCAGGGACACCAAAAAATATAAAAAATTTTACTATCCTGGTTATATAAAATTAAAATAAATATGTATACGGACTATATGACAAAAATTAAAAAATTTTTATATGCGGGATATATAAATTTTTTAAAAAAATTGTTAACCAGCATAACAAAAAATTTCTTTCCCAGGCATGAAAATTTTTTAAAAAAATTTTGTAACCGGGGAGAGAAAATTTTACCATCGAGGCTATCTAAAATTTAAAATTTACCTATACCAGGGACACCAAAAAATATAAAAAATTTTACTATCCTGGTTATATAAAATTAAAATAAATATGTATACGGACTATATGACAAAAATTAAAAAATTTTTATAAACGGGATATATAAATTTTTTAAAAAAATTGTTAACCGACATAACAAAAAATTTCCTTCCCAGGCATGAAAATTTTTTAAAAAAATTTTGTAACCGGGGAGAGAAAATTTTATCATCGAGGCATAACAAAAAATTTCATTCCCAGGCATGAAAATTTTTTAAAAAAATTTTGTAACCGGGGAGAGAAAATTTTACCATCGAGGCTATCTAAAATTTAAAATTTACCTATACCAGGGACACCAAAAAATATAAAAAATTTTACTATCCTGGTTATATAAAATTAAAATAAATATGTATACGGACTATATGACAAAAATTAAAAAATTTTTATAAACGGGATATATAAATTTTTTAAAAAAATTGTTAACCGGCATAACAAAAAATTTCCTTCCCAGGCATGAAAATTTTTTAAAAAAATTTGTAACCGGGGAGAGAAAATTTTACCATCGAGGCTATCTAAAATTTAAAATTTACCTATACCAGGGACACCAAAAAATATAAAAAATTTTACTATCCTGGTTATATAAAATTAAAATAAATATGTATACGGACTATATGACAAAAATTAAAAAATTTTTATAAACGGGATATATAAATTTTTTAAAAAAATTGTTAACCGGCATAACAAAAAATTTCCTTCCCAGGCATGAAAATTTTTTAAAATAATTTGTAACCGGGGAGAGAAAATTTTACCATCGAGGCTATCTAAAATTTAAAATTTACCTATACCAGGGACACCAAAAAATATAAAAAATTTTACTAACCTGGTTATCTAAAATAAAAATGAATACGGGCTCTATAAAAAAATTTAAAATATTTTCATATACTGGTTACCTACATTTTTTAAAAAATTTGTATACTGGTATGATATTATTTGCACTATCCAGGCGATCTAAATTTACAAATTTAACTATACTGGGGTGACCAAAAAATTTAAATTATTTTACTAACCTAGTTATCTAAAATAAAAATGAATACGGGCTCTATAAAAAAATTTAAAATATTTTCATATACTGGTTACCTAAATTTTTTAAAAAAATTGTATACTGTAATGACTAAGTTTTTACTATCTAGGCTATCTAAACTTTCAAATTTAATTATATCGGTATCGGAGTTACCTATTCTCGGTAAATTTTAAATTAAAAAGATTTCTGTTTTAATTTTTAAATATTATCTTTTTTATAATAAAAATATTTTTTTCTTTCATTTTCCACTAAATATGCTCTGATATCATTTTTGTAATTTAATTTTTTTATTAATAATAAAATTTATTTTTATATTATTCTTCCAACCAACAACAACAACAACAACAGCAACAACAGCAAACCACAACATTTCCAATTTTTATAAAATAATTTATTAATTTTCTTAATAGAATTATTTTATTATAATATTATAATAATATTATATTATAATATTTTTTTTATGTTAAACCACCTTTTAACATTTTTTTTTTATTTTATAAAATATAATACAATATTTTATTATAACTTAAACACCAACCAGCCAACAATCTTTAAATAAAAAAAAAATTTTTTATTTATTCCATTAACACAAGTCTTCTCTCTCAATTTACAAAATAATTTATTAATTTACTTAATAAAATTATTTTTTTTTTATGTTAAACCATCTTTTAACATTTTTCTTTCTTTTAAAATATAATACAATATTTTATTATAACTTAAACACCCAACCAACCAAAAATCTTTAAATAAAAAAATAATTTTTTATTTATTCCATATCAATCAACACAAGTCTTCTCTATTTATAAAATAATTTATTAATTTACTTAATAGAATTATTTTATTATAATATTATAATAATATTATATTATAATATTTCTTTTTATGTTAAATCACCTTTTAATATTTCTTCTTTCCTTTATAAAATATAATATTATATTTTAATGTTTTACCAAACTAACCAAACTAACAAACGCATCTGATTACCCCCAATTATAATTTTATTAATAACTTAATAAAATTTTAATAAATAAAAATAATATAAGTTATAATAATATTAAATAATAAAGTATATATGATATTTCAACAATAACTTTAATTACACATAATATAATAGCTTATGTTTAATAGCCATATATATGTTAAAGTTATATATTGATTAATATAATAAATATTTGTTTAAATAGATATTAATGATATTATTTTATTTAAATATATTGCAAAAGCAATGTATTAATTATAAATATACTACCACCTTCCAAACTCTACCACCAACTAACTAACCACCAACTCTACCAACCATCAACCATCAACCAAATTCTTTTCTTTAAATAAAAAAATTATTTTTTATTTATTTCATCAACACAAGTCTTCTTTATTTATAAAATAATTTATTAATTTACTTAATAAAATTATTTTATTATAATATTATAATAATATTATATTATAATATTTCTTTTTATGTTAAATCACCCTTTAACATTTCTTCTTTTCTTTATAAAATATAATATTATACTTTAATGTTTTACCAAACCAACCAAACCAACAAACGCATCTGATTACCCAATTATAATTTTATTAATAACTTAATAAAATTATTATAAATAAAAATAATATAAGTTATAATAATATTAAATAATAAAGTATATATGATATTTCAACAATAACTTTAATTACACATAATATAATAGCTTATGTTTAATAGCCATATATATGTTAAAGTTATATATTGATTAATATAATAAAATATTTGTTTAAATACATATTAATGATATTATTTTATTTAAATATATTGCAAAAGCAATGTATTAATTATAAATATACTACCACCTTTCAACTCTACCTCCAACCACAAACTCTACCAACCATCAACCAACCATCAACCAAATCCTTTTGTTTAAATAAAAAAATAATTTTTTATTTATTCCATCAATCCAACTCTCCTTTAATATGTATATAAAATAATTTATTAATTTACTTAATAAAATTATTTTATTATAATATTATAATAATAATATATTATAATACTTCTTTTTATGTTAAATCACCCTTTAACATTTCTTCTTTCTATTATAAAATATAATATTATACTTTAATGTTTTACCAAACCAACCAAACCAACAAACGCATCTCATTACCCAATTATAATTTTATTAATAACTTAATAAAATTATTATAAATAAAAATAATATAAGTTATAATAATATTAAATAATAAAGTATATATGATATTTCAACAATAACTTTAATTACACATAATATAATAGCTTATGTTTAATAGCCATATATATGTTAAAGTTATATATTGATTAATATAATAAAATATTTGTTTAAATACATATTAATGATATTATTTTATTTAAATATATTGCAAAAGCAATGTACTAATTATAATTATACTACCCAACTACCAACCATCAACCACCCAACTACCCATCTACCCATCTACCCATCTACCCATCTACCCATCTACCAACTTCTAACTCTACCAATCACCAACCACCAACTACCAACCACCAACTACCAACTACCAACTACCAACTACCAACCAACTACCAACTACCAACCAACCACCAACTACCAACCAACCACCAACTACCAACTACCAACCAACCACCAACTACCCAACCAACCACCAACTAACACTGTAAGGAAGTTTTTATTGATCATCGAGATCAATTACATATAAAACATATATAACATATGTTTTATATGTAATTGATCATGGCGATGACCACTCTCGATTTTTATATTATAAAAATAATATTGCATTACACAATATTATAATTATAATATAAAAATCAAGAACAAAAACCCCTTTACAATAAAAAACACATTCATCTCTCGAATCTTCAAGCAAAGGATAAGCTTCAGTGGATCGCAGTATGGCAGCTGCTCAACCACTTACAACACCTTGCCCGTTACCAAAGTCGTTTACAATTGATTCTAGGCACTGTCATCGTATTTAATAATGTTTAAATGCAAAACTAGTTATCTGTCAAGTGCGATAATTTATTATACATACTTTGTAACTATATTTCACATAACATTAGCATCACACCAATATCGTTAATATAAATATTAACTTTTAATGGTTTATTGCTATACAATACAGTCGCCCCATTATTATTATTGTAGACCAGCTTGGATACGACCTTAGAGGCGTTCAGGCATAATCCAACGGACGTAGCGTCATACCACTGTTCGCTCGAACAAGTATTGTGCCATTGGTCCGTACCTGCGGTTCCTCTCGTACTACGCAGGAATGCTGTCACAATAATATTTGTCATCAGTAGGGTAAAACTAACCTGTCTCACGACGGTCTAAACCCAGCTCACGTTCCCTTGAATGGGTGAACAATCCAACGCTTGGTGAATTTTGCTTCACAATGATAGGAAGAGCCGACATCGAAGGATCAAAGAGCAACGTCGCTATGAACGCTTGGCTGCCACAAGCCAGTTATCCCTGTGGTAACTTTTCTGACACCTCTTGTTAAAAACTCCTTAAACCAAAAGGATCGATAGGCCGAGCTTTTGCTGTCTCTATGTGTACTGAACATCGAGATCAAGTCAGCATTTGCCCTTTTGCTCTACGTGTGGTTTCTGTCCGCACTGAGCTGGCCTTGGGACACCTTCGTTATTATTTGAAAGATGTACCGCCCCAGTCAAACTCCCTACCTGGTAATGTCCTTGAATTGGATCATACCTGAGTAAAAGAGTTATACCATAAAATTATATACTCTGATTTAAATATAATAAAATAATTTAAAAAATTATATATTATACCAAATCATTTTTATAATAATATGTTTGGTGTATATAACAAACTCATTGTACTTTTAGCAAGAAACTTGCATTAATACAAAATACCATAAAATATATTTGTATATATCCGTGTAATGGCTAAGTAATTAATACACGTTCCATTTTATCAAGTAAGTAAGGAAACAATAAGAGTAGTGGTATTTCATTTTTGATAATATACCGAAATATAATATCTCCCACTTATGCTACACCTCTTATGTCTCCTTACACTACCAGACTAGAGTCAAGCTCAACAGGGTCTTCTTTCCCCGCTAATTATTCCAAGCCCGTTCCCTTGGCTGTGGTTTCGCTAGATAGTAGATAGGGACAGTAGGAATCTCGTTAATCCATTCATGCGCGTCACTAATTAGATGACGAGGCATTTGGCTACCTTAAGAGAGTCATAGTTACTCCCGCCGTTAACCAGCGCTTAAATGAATTTCTTCACTTTGACATTCATAGCACTGGGCAGAAATCACATTGTGTCAACACCCGTTAGGGCCATCACAATGCTTTGTTTTAATTAGACAGTCGGATTCCCCAAGTCCGTGCCAGTTCTGAATTGATTGTTAATTGATAACCGTTATAAAAATATATGATATAATAAAATTTAAAAAATTTTACATATCAGTATATTTAATAGCAAGAATGTTCCACAACTGGTTATATAACTTCTATCCGAGGAACAAACAAATTATAAAATAAATTTCATAATAAGTTCTATTTACCCAGAACGAGCATATGCACCATTTTATTGTTTCCCATTCAAGCCCGATTATCTCAATCTTCAGAGCCAATCCTTATCCCGAAGTTACGGATCTAATTTGCCGACTTCCCTTACCTACATTATTCTATCGACTAGAGACTCTTCACCTTGGAGACCAGCTGCGGATATCGGTACGGCCTGTTGAGAAGTTTGCGTGGCCCAATCATAGATTTTCAAGGTCCGAGGAGAAAATATCGACACAGCAGTAAATGCCATGCTCTTCTAGTTCATTAACCATATCTCTCTTCGAAAGATTTCCATGGTTATACAACTATAAAACAGAAAAGAAAACTCTTCCGATACCTCTCGACGGCTTCTCTATGATTGTTTCTGTTACCAGGATGATCATAATGACCATATTTATTACAAACGTATACTCAACAGGTTACGGAATTGGAACCGTATTCCCTTTCGCTTAATTTATATACTTAAAGTATTTTATATTACCAAAGAGGGTAAAACTCTAAATATTTATTGGCTTTCGCCTTAAGCTTAGGACCGACTAACTCGTGATCAACCACTGTTCACACGAAACCCTTCTCCACTTCAGTCCTCCAAGGTCTCATTCGATTATTTGCTACTACCACCAAGATCTGTACCAATGGCAGCTCCATGCAACCTTACGGTAAACACTTCTAAGCATACCATTGTACCCACCTACTTGTTAATGTTTATAAATTTATATTTTTAAAAAATATAAATCATATACATTAACAGTGACGTATAGGTATACAACTTAAGCGCCATCCATTTTAAGGGCTAGTTGCTTCGGCAGGTGAGTTGTTACACACTCCTTAGCGGATTACGACTTCCATGTCCACCGTCCTGCTGTTTTAAGCAAGCAACGCCTTTCATGGTATCTGCATGAGTTGTTAATTTAGGCACCGTAACGTCACGTTTGGTTCATCCCACAGCGCCAGTTCTGCTTACCAAAAGTGGCCCACTGGGCACAATATATCATAACCTAAAAATTCATTCAAGAAATTTTAGGTTCTTACCCATTTAAAGTTTGAGAATAGGTTAAGGTCGTTTCGGCCCTAAGGCCTCTAATCATTCGCTTTACCAGATAAGATTATTTTATATAATATCTAAATGCACCAGCTATCCTGAGGGAAACTTCGGTGGGAACCAGCTACTAGATAGTTCGATAGGTCTTTCGCCCCTATACCCAATTCTGACAATCGATTTGCACGTCAGAACTGTTTCGGTCTTCCATCAGGGTTTCCCCTGACTTCTACCTGATCAGGTATAGTTCACCATCTTTCGGGTCACAGCATGTATGCTCAAGGTACGTTCTAGTTAGAGGTATAAAAAATAATTAAAAATTATTTATATACATAACTGTATAGAACGCCCCAGGATTGATATTATATAAATTAAAAATTTATATAATTTAATCCCATTTTTAACATATAGTTAAGTTAATTTCGCCTTTAGATTTTATATAAAATAAATTCTAATGACTTGCACACATGTTAGACTCCTTGGTCCGTGTTTCAAGACGGGTCCCGAAGGTATCCTAAATCTATAGCATTGCTAATCATA
>CAUJBZ010000012.1:0-12500 GCA_963082915.1 Dolichopus griseipennis | reverse complement strand
TAATTTTATTGTATCAATTTAACAACTAAATAATACACACATCATTATTCCATACAATTATTAAAACAACTTACTCGACCGTCTCTTTACCTAACAATAAAATATTTTATTGTATCGGTAAATACCTCCAATTACATTACTTTCATTATTCATAAACACATCTCTAAAAAAAAATTTTATCTCAAAAAAATTTTTTTTTTTTCTGAACCGGCGAAACCAAATTTTTAGGTTTCCCGTCTTATTATCATCATTATAAAATATTTTTATAATTTTATATTTCTCTCTACAAAATTTTTTACCTTCAAAAAAAAATTTTTTTTTATGACCGGCGACAACTCATTTTTTGAGTTCCCGGTTACCAACTTCCACTTTTCTTATTTTTTTTTTTTTCAAAACCCTTATTTAAAATAAATTTTACTTTAAAAAAATATTTTATTTTTTGAACCGGCGATGACTATTTTTTTGTCATCCCGGTTACTAAATTGTATGAAAATAATTTGGTGTGCAATTTCGACCACCGAAAAATCCATGTCTCCAAAAAATTTTCAACAAACATGGATTTTTGTTCTCAATATGAAAATTAATTTTATATATAATAATATCAATATATAATATTATTTAAATAATTTTAGTAATATTTTAAGTAAATTTATAAAATTAATATATAAATAACAAAAATAATATATATTAAAAAAAATTTTAATGAAAATTTGTAACCGGCGAGAGAAAATTTTACCATCGAGGCTATCTAAAATTTAAAATTTACCTATACCAGGGACACCAAAAAATATAAAAAATTTTACTATCCTGGTTATATAAAATTAAAATAAATATGTATACGGACTATATGACAAAAATTAAAAAATTTTTATAAACGGGATATATAAATTTTTTAAAAAAATTTTTAACCGACATAACAAAAAATTTCCTTCCCAGGCATGAAAATTTTTTAAAAAAATTTTGTAACCGGGGAGAGAAAATTTTATCATCGAGGCATAACAAAAAATTTCATTCCCAGGCATGAAAATTTTTTAAAAAAATTTTGTAACCGGGGAGAGAAAATTTTATCATCGAGGCATAACAAAAAATTTCATTCCCAGGCATGAAAATTTTTTAAAAAAATTTTGTAACCGGGGAGAGAAAATTTTATCATCGAGGCATAACAAAAAATTTCATTCCCAGGCATGAAAATTTTTTAAAAAAATTTTGTAACCGGGGAGAGAAAATTTTACCATCGAGGCATAACAAAAAATTTCTTTCCCAGGCATGAAAATTTTTTAAAAAAATTTTGTAACCGGGGAGAGAAAATTTTACCATCGAGGCTATCTAAAATTTAAAATTTACCTATACCAGGGACACCAAAAAATATAAAAAATTTTACTATCCTGGTTATATAAAATTAAAATAAATATGTATACGGACTATATGACAAAAATTAAAAAATTTTTATAAACGGGATGCATAAATTTTTTAAAAAAATTGTTAACCGGCATAACAAAAAATTTCCTTCCCAGGCATGAAAATTTTTTAAAAAAATTTTGTAACCGGGGAGAGAAAATTTTATCATCGAGGCATAACAAAAAATTTCATTCCCAGGCATGAAAATTTTTTAAAAAAATTTTGTAACCGGGGAGAGAAAATTTTACCATCGAGGCATAACAAAAAATTTATTTCCCAGGCATGAAAATTTTTTAAAAAAATTTTGTAACCGGGGAGAGAAAATTTTACCATCGAGGCTATCTAAAATTTAAAATTTACCTATACCAGGGACACCAAAAAATATAAAAAATTTTACTATCCTGGTTATATAAAATTAAAATAAATTTTTATACGGACTATATGACAAAAATTAAAAAATTTTTATAAACGGGATATATAAATTTTTTAAAAAAATTGTTAACCGACATAACAAAAAATTTCCTTCCCAGGCATGAAAATTTTTTAAAAAAATTTTGTAACCGGGGAGAGAAAATTTTATCATCGAGGCATAACAAAAAATTTCATTCCCAGGCATGAAAATTTTTTAAAAAAATTTTGTAACCGGGGAGAGAAAATTTTACCATCGAGGCATGACAAAAAATTTCTTTCCCAGGCATGAAAATTTTTTAAAAAAATTTTGTAACCGGGGAGAGAAAATTTTATCATCGAGGCATAACAAAAAATTTCCTTCCCAGGCATGAAAATTTTTTAAAAAAATTTTGTAACCGGGGAGAGAAAATTTTACCATCGAGGCTATCTAAAATTTAAAATTTACCTATACCAGGGACACCAAAAAATATAAAAAATTTTACTATCCTGGTTATATAAAATTAAAATAAATATGTATACGGACTATATGACAAAAATTAAAAAATTTTTATAAACGGGATATATAAATTTTTTAAAAAAATTGTTGACCGGCATAACAAAAAATTTCCTTCCCAGGCATGAAAATTTGTAACCGGGGAGAGAAAATTTTACCATCGAGGCTATCTAAAATTTAAAATTTACCTATACCAGGGACACCAAAAAATATAAAAAATTTTACTATCCTGGTTATATAAAATTAAAATAAATATGTATACGGACTATATGACAAAAATTAAAAAATTTTTATAAACGGGATATATAAATTTTTTAAAAAAATTGTTAACCGGCATAACAAAAAATTTCCTTCCCAGGCATGAAAATTTTTTAAAAAAATTTGTAACCGGGGAGAGAAAATTTTACCATCGAGGCTATCTAAAATTTAAAATTTACCTATACCAGGGACACCAAAAAATATAAAAAATTTTACTATCCTGGTTATATAAAATTAAAATAAATATGTATACGGACTATATGACAAAAATTAAAAAATTTTTATAAACGGGATATATAAATTTTTTAAAAAAATTGTTAACCGGCATAACAAAAAATTTCCTTCCCAGGCATGAAAATTTGTAACCGGGGAGAGAAAATTTTACCATCGAGGCTATCTAAAATTTAAAATTTACCTATACCAGGGACACCAAAAAATATAAAAAATTTTACTATCCTGGTTATATAAAATTAAAATAAATATGTATACGGACTATATGACAAAAATTAAAAAATTTTTATAAACGGGATATATAAATTTTTTAAAAAAATTGTTAACCGGCATAACAAAAAATTTCCTACCCAGGCATGAAAATTTTTAAAAAAAATTTGTAACCGGGGAGAGAAAATTTTACCATCGAGGCTATCTAAAATTTAAAATTTACCTATACCAGGGACACCAAAAAATATAAAAAATTTTACTATCCTGGTTATATAAAATTAAAATAAATATGTATACGGACTATATGACAAAAATTAAAAAATTTTTATAAACGGGATATATAAATTTTTTAAAAAAATTGTTAACCGGCATAACAAAAAATTTCCTTCCCAGGCATGAAAATTTTTTAAAAAAATTTGTAACCGGGGAGAGAAAATTTTACCATCGAGGCTATCTAAAATTTAAAATTTACCTATACCAGGGACACCAAAAAATATAAAAAATTTTACTATCCTGGTTATATAAAATTAAAATAAATATGTATACGGACTATATGACAAAAATTAAAAAATTTTTATAAACGGGATATATAAATTTTTTAAAAAAATTGTTAACCGGCATAACAAAAAATTTCCTTCCCAGGCATGAAAATTTTTTAAAAAAATTTGTAACCGGGGAGAGAAAATTTTACCATCGAGGCTATCTAAAATTTAAAATTTACCTATACCAGGGACACCAAAAAATATAAAAAATTTTACTATCCTGGTTATATAAAATTAAAATAAATATGTATACGGACTATATGACAAAAATTAAAAAATTTTTATAAACGGGATATATAAATTTTTTAAAAAAATTGTTAACCGGCATAACAAAAAATTTCCTTCCCAGGCATGAAAATTTTTTAAAATAATTTGTAACCGGGGAGAGAAAATTTTACCATCGAGGCTATCTAAAATTTAAAATTTATCTATACCAGGGACACCAAAAAATATAAAAAATTTTACTATCCTGGTTATATAAAATTAAAATAAATATGTATACGGACTATATGACAAAAATTAAAAAATTTTTATAAACGGGATATATAAATTTTTTAAAAAAATTTTTAACCGACATAACAAAAAATTTCCTTCCCAGGCATGAAAATTTTTTAAAAAAATTTTGTAACCGGGGAGAGAAAATTTTATCATCGAGGCATAACAAAAAATTTCATTCCCAGGCATGAAAATTTTTTAAAAAAATTTTGTAACCGGGGAGAGAAAATTTTATCATCGAGGCATAACAAAAAATTTCATTCCCAGGCATGAAAATTTTTTAAAAAAATTTTGTAACCGGGGAGAGAAAATTTTATCATCGAGGCATAACAAAAAATTTCATTCCCAGGCATGAAAATTTTTTAAAAAAATTTTGTAACCGGGGAGAGAAAATTTTACCATCGAGGCATAACAAAAAATTTCTTTCCCAGGCATGAAAATTTTTTAAAAAAATTTTGTAACCGGGGAGAGAAAATTTTACCATCGAGGCTATCTAAAATTTAAAATTTACCTATACCAGGGACACCAAAAAATATAAAAAATTTTACTATCCTGGTTATATAAAATTAAAATAAATATGTATACGGACTATATGACAAAAATTAAAAAATTTTTATAAACGGGATGCATAAATTTTTTAAAAAAATTGTTAACCGGCATAACAAAAAATTTCCTTCCCAGGCATGAAAATTTTTTAAAAAAATTTTGTAACCGGGGAGAGAAAATTTTATCATCGAGGCATAACAAAAAATTTCATTCCCAGGCATGAAAATTTTTTAAAAAAATTTTGTAACCGGGGAGAGAAAATTTTACCATCGAGGCATAACAAAAAATTTCATTCCCAGGCATGAAAATTTTTTAAAAAAATTTTGTAACCGGGGAGAGAAAATTTTACCATCGAGGCATGACAAAAAATTTCTTTCCCAGGCATGAAAATTTTTTAAAAAAATTTTGTAACCGGGGAGAGAAAATTTTATCATCGAGGCATAACAAAAAATTTCCTTCCCAGGCATGAAAATTTTTTAAAAAAATTTTGTAACCGGGGAGAGAAAATTTTACCATCGAGGCTATCTAAAATTTAAAATTTACCTATACCAGGGACACCAAAAAATATAAAAAATTTTACTATCCTGGTTATATAAAATTAAAATAAATATGTATACGGACTATATGACAAAAATTAAAAAATTTTTATAAACGGGATATATAAATTTTTTAAAAAAATTGTTGACCGGCATAACAAAAAATTTCCTTCCCAGGCATGAAAATTTGTAACCGGGGAGAGAAAATTTTACCATCGAGGCTATCTAAAATTTAAAATTTACCTATACCAGGGACACCAAAAAATATAAAAAATTTTACTATCCTGGTTATATAAAATTAAAATAAATATGTATACGGACTATATGACAAAAATTAAAAAATTTTTATAAACGGGATATATAAATTTTTTAAAAAAATTGTTAACCGGCATAACAAAAAATTTCCTTCCCAGGCATGAAAATTTTTTAAAAAAATTTGTAACCGGGGAGAGAAAATTTTACCATCGAGGCTATCTAAAATTTAAAATTTACCTATACCAGGGACACCAAAAAATATAAAAAATTTTACTATCCTGGTTATATAAAATTAAAATAAATATGTATACGGACTATATGACAAAAATTAAAAAATTTTTATAAACGGGATATATAAATTTTTTAAAAAAATTGTTAACCGGCATAACAAAAAATTTCCTTCCCAGGCATGAAAATTTGTAACCGGGGAGAGAAAATTTTACCATCGAGGCTATCTAAAATTTAAAATTTACCTATACCAGGGACACCAAAAAATATAAAAAATTTTACTATCCTGGTTATATAAAATTAAAATAAATATGTATACGGACTATATGACAAAAATTAAAAAATTTTTATAAACGGGATATATAAATTTTTTAAAAAAATTGTTAACCGGCATAACAAAAAATTTCCTACCCAGGCATGAAAATTTTTAAAAAAAATTTGTAACCGGGGAGAGAAAATTTTACCATCGAGGCTATCTAAAATTTAAAATTTACCTATACCAGGGACACCAAAAAATATAAAAAATTTTACTATCCTGGTTATATAAAATTAAAATAAATATGTATACGGACTATATGACAAAAATTAAAAAATTTTTATAAACGGGATATATAAATTTTTTAAAAAAATTGTTAACCGGCATAACAAAAAATTTCCTTCCCAGGCATGAAAATTTTTTAAAAAAATTTGTAACCGGGGAGAGAAAATTTTACCATCGAGGCTATCTAAAATTTAAAATTTACCTATACCAGGGACACCAAAAAATATAAAAAATTTTACTATCCTGGTTATATAAAATTAAAATAAATATGTATACGGACTATATGACAAAAATTAAAAAATTTTTATAAACGGGATATATAAATTTTTTAAAAAAATTGTTAACCGGCATAACAAAAAATTTCCTTCCCAGGCATGAAAATTTTTTAAAAAAATTTGTAACCGGGGAGAGAAAATTTTACCATCGAGGCTATCTAAAATTTAAAATTTACCTATACCAGGGACACCAAAAAATATAAAAAATTTTACTATCCTGGTTATATAAAATTAAAATAAATATGTATACGGACTATATGACAAAAATTAAAAAATTTTTATAAACGGGATATATAAATTTTTTAAAAAAATTGTTAACCGGCATAACAAAAAATTTCCTTCCCAGGCATGAAAATTTTTTAAAATAATTTGTAACCGGGGAGAGAAAATTTTACCATCGAGGCTATCTAAAATTTAAAATTTATCTATACCAGGGACACCAAAAAATATAAAAAATTTTACTATCCTGGTTATATAAAATTAAAATAAATATGTATACGGACTATATGACAAAAATTAAAAAATTTTTATAAACGGGATATATAAATTTTTTAAAAAAATTGTTAACCGGCATAACAAAAAATTTTCTTCCCAGGCATGAAAATTTTTTAAAATAATTTGTAACCGGGGAGAGAAAATTTTACCATCGAGGCTATCTAAAATTTAAAATTTACCTATATTAGGGACACCAAAAAATATAAATAATTTTATTATCCTGGTTATATAAAATTAAAATAAATACGGGCTCTATAAAAAAATTTAAAATATTTTCATATACTGGTTACCTAAATTTTTTAAAAAATTTGTATACTGGTATGACATTATTTGCACTATCCAGGCGATCTAAATTTACAAATTTAACTATACTGGGGTGACCAAAAAATTTAAATTATTTTACTAACCTGGTTATCTAAAATAAAAATGAATGCGGACTCTATAAAAAAATTTAAAATATTTTCATATACTGGTTACCTAAATTTTTTAAAAAAATTGTATACTGTAATGATTAAGTTTTTATTATCTAGGCTATCTAAACTTTCAAGTTTACTTATATCGGTTATCGGAGTTACCTATTCTCGGTAAATTTTAAATTAAAAAGATTTCTGTTTTAATTTTTAAATATTATCTTTTTTATAATAAAAATATTTTTTTCTTTCATTTTCCACTAAATATGCTCTGATATCATTTTTGTAATTTTATTTTTTTATTAATAATAAAATTTATTTTTATATTATTCTTCCCGGCATAACAAAAATACACTGTCCGGCATAACAAAAAATTTCCTTCCCAGGCATGAAAATTTTTTAAAAAAATTTGTAACCGGGGAGAGAAAATTTTACCATCGAGGCTATCTAAAATTTAAAATTTACCTATACCAGGGACACCAAAAAATATAAAAAATTTTACTATCCTGGTTATATAAAATTAAAATAAATATGTATACGGACTATATGACAAAAATTAAAAAATTTTTATAAACGGGATATATAAATTTTTTAAAAAAATTGTTAACCGGCATAACAAAAAATTTCCTTCCCAGGCATGAAAATTTGTAACCGGGGAGAGAAAATTTTACCATCGAGGCTATCTAAAATTTAAAATTTACCTATACCAGGGACACCAAAAAATATAAAAAATTTTACTATCCTGGTTATATAAAATTAAAATAAATATGTATACGGACTATATGACAAAAATTAAAAAATTTTTATAAACGGGATATATAAATTTTTTAAAAAAATTGTTAACCGGCATAACAAAAAATTTCCTACCCAGGCATGAAAATTTTTAAAAAAAATTTGTAACCGGGGAGAGAAAATTTTACCATCGAGGCTATCTAAAATTTAAAATTTACCTATACCAGGGACACCAAAAAATATAAAAAATTTTACTATCCTGGTTATATAAAATTAAAATAAATATGTATACGGACTATATGACAAAAATTAAAAAATTTTTATAAACGGGATATATAAATTTTTTAAAAAAATTGTTAACCGGCATAACAAAAAATTTCCTTCCCAGGCATGAAAATTTTTTAAAAAAATTTGTAACCGGGGAGAGAAAATTTTACCATCGAGGCTATCTAAAATTTAAAATTTACCTATACCAGGGACACCAAAAAATATAAAAAATTTTACTATCCTGGTTATATAAAATTAAAATAAATATGTATACGGACTATATGACAAAAATTAAAAAATTTTTATAAACGGGATATATAAATTTTTTAAAAAAATTGTTAACCGGCATAACAAAAAATTTCCTTCCCAGGCATGAAAATTTTTTAAAAAAATTTGTAACCGGGGAGAGAAAATTTTACCATCGAGGCTATCTAAAATTTAAAATTTACCTATACCAGGGACACCAAAAAATATAAAAAATTTTACTATCCTGGTTATATAAAATTAAAATAAATATGTATACGGACTATATGACAAAAATTAAAAAATTTTTATAAACGGGATATATAAATTTTTTAAAAAAATTGTTAACCGGCATAACAAAAAATTTCCTTCCCAGGCATGAAAATTTTTTAAAATAATTTGTAACCGGGGAGAGAAAATTTTACCATCGAGGCTATCTAAAATTTAAAATTTATCTATACCAGGGACACCAAAAAATATAAAAAATTTTACTATCCTGGTTATATAAAATTAAAATAAATATGTATACGGACTATATGACAAAAATTAAAAAATTTTTATAAACGGGATATATAAATTTTTTAAAAAAATTGTTAACCGGCATAACAAAAAATTTTCTTCCCAGGCATGAAAATTTTTTAAAATAATTTGTAACCGGGGAGAGAAAATTTTACCATCGAGGCTATCTAAAATTTAAAATTTACCTATATTAGGGACACCAAAAAATATAAATAATTTTATTATCCTGGTTATATAAAATTAAAATAAATACGGGCTCTATAAAAAAATTTAAAATATTTTCATATACTGGTTACCTAAATTTTTTAAAAAATTTGTATACTGGTATGACATTATTTGCACTATCCAGGCGATCTAAATTTACAAATTTAACTATACTGGGGTGACCAAAAAATTTAAATTATTTTACTAACCTGGTTATCTAAAATAAAAATGAATGCGGACTCTATAAAAAAATTTAAAATATTTTCATATACTGGTTACCTAAATTTTTTAAAAAAATTGTATACTGTAATGATTAAGTTTTTATTATCTAGGCTATCTAAACTTTCAAGTTTACTTATATCGGTTATCGGAGTTACCTATTCTCGGTAAATTTTAAATTAAAAAGATTTCTGTTTTAATTTTTAAATATTATCTTTTTTATAATAAAAATATTTTTTTCTTTCATTTTCCACTAAATATGCTCTGATATCATTTTTGTAATTTTATTTTTTTATTAATAATAAAATTTATTTTTATATTATTCTTCCAACCAACAACAACAACAACAGCAAACCGCAACATTTCCAATTTTTATAAAATAATTTATTAATTTTCTTAATAAAATTATTTTATTATAATATTATAATAATATTATATTATAATATTTTTTTTATGTTAAACCACCTTTTTAACATTTTTTTTTTATTTTATAAAATATAATACAATATTTTATTATAACTTAAACATCAACCAACCAACAATTAAAAATTTTTTATTTATTCCATCAACACAAGTCTTCTCTATTTATAAAATAATTTATTAATTTACTTAATAAAATTATTTTATTATAATATTATAATAATAATAATATATTATAATACTTCTTTTTTATGTTAAATCACCCTTTAACATTTCTTCTTTCTATTATAAAATATAATATTATACTTTAATGTTTTACCAAACCAACCAAACCAACAAACGCATCTCATTACCCAATTATAATTTTATTAATAACTTAATAAAATTATTATAAATAAAAATAATATAAGTTATAATAATATTAAATAATAAAGTATATATGATATTTCAACAATAACTTTAATTACACATAATATAATAGCTTATGTTTAATAGCCATATATATGTTAAAGTTATATATTGATTAATATAATAAATATTTGTTTAAATAGATATTAATGATATTATTTTATTTAAATATATTGCAAAAGCAATGTATTAATTATAAATATACTACCACCTTCCAACTCTACCACCAACCAACCACCAACTCTACCAATCATCAACCAACCATCAACCAAATCCTTTTCTTTAAATAAAAAAATAATTTTTTATTTATTCCATCAACACAAGTCTTCTTTATTTATAAAATAATTTATTAATTTACTTAATAAAATTATTTTATTATAATATTATAATAATATTATATTATAATATTTCTTTTTATGTTAAATCACCCTTTAACATTTCTTCTTTCCTTTATAAAATATAATATTATATTTTAATGTTTTACCAAACTAACCAAACTAACAAACGCATCTGATTACCCAATTATAATTTTATTAATAACTTAATAAAATTATAATAAATAAAATTAATATAAGTTATAATGATATTAAATAATAAAGTATATTTGATATTTCAACAATAACTTTAATTACACATAATATAATAGCTTATGTTTAATAGCCATATATATGTTAAAGTTATATATTGATTAATATAATAAATATTTGTTTAAATACATATTAATGATATTATTTTATTTAAATATATTGCAAAAGCAATGTATTAATTATAAATATACTACCACCTTCCAACTCTAACCACCAACCACCAACCACCAACCACCAACTCTACCAACCATCAACCAAATCCTTTTCTTTAAATAAAAAAATAATTTTTTATTATTCCATCAATCCAACTCTCCTTTAATATGTGTATATAAAATAATTTATTAATTTATTTAATAAAATTATTTTATTATAATATTATAATAATAATATATTATAATACTTCTCTTTTTATGTTAAATCACCCTTTAACATTTCTTCTTTCTTTTATAAAATATAATATTATATTTTAATGTTTTACCAAACTAACCAAACTAACAAACGCATCTGATTACCCAATTATAATTTTATTAATAACTTAATAAAATTATAATAAATAAAATTAATATAAATTATAATGATATTAAATAATAAAGTATATATGATATTTCAACAATAACTTTAATTACACATAATATAATAGCTTATGTTTAATAGCCATATATATGTTAAAGTTATATATTGATTAATATAATAAATATTTGTTTAAATAGATATTAATGATATTATTTTATTTAAATATATTGCAAAAGCAATGTATTAATTATAAATATACTACCACCTTCCAAACTCTACCACCAACTAACTAACCACCAACTCTACCAACCATCAACCATCAACCAAATTCTTTTCTTTAAATAAAAAAATTATTTTTTATTTATTTCATCAACACAAGTCTTCTTTATTTATAAAATAATTTATTAATTTACTTAATAAAATTATTTTATTATAATATTATAATAATATTATATTATAATATTTCTTTTTATGTTAAATCACCCTTTAACATTTCTTCTTTCTATTATAAAATATAATATTATACTTTAATGTTTTACCAAACCAACCAAACCAACAAACGCATCTCATTACCCAATTATAATTTTATTAATAACTTAATAAAATTATTATAAATAAAAATAATATAAGTTATAATAATATTAAATAATAAAGTATATATGATATTTCAACAATAACTTTAATTACACATAATATAATAGCTTATGTTTAATAGCCATATATATGTTAAAGTTATATATTGATTAATATAATAAAAAATTTGTTTAAATACATATTAATGATATTATTTTATTTAAATATATTGCAAAAGCAATGTACTAATTATAATTATACTACCCAACTACCAACCATCAACCACCCAACTACCCATCTACCCATCTACCCATCTACCCATCTACCCATCTACCAACTTCTAACTCTACCAATCACCAACCACCAACTACCAACCACCAACTACCAACTACCAACTACCAACTACCAACCAACTACCAACTACCAACCAACCACCAACTACCAACCAACCACCAACTACCAACTACCAACCAACCACCAACTACCCAACC
>CAUJBZ010000011.1:0-156951 GCA_963082915.1 Dolichopus griseipennis | reverse complement strand
AAATCCAATGAAATATGAAATAAAATATATATGTACACAATATTATATCGTATTATTAAAAAGATCTCAAGTATTTTGAAGTATAATATTAAATAATGTATATATGTATATATAACTACCATCATTTATTATGTATAAAATTTTTCTTATATATTATATATGGTACAATGGTCAAATAATATATTATGTTTTTCTTGTATTATTTTCTTTTTAATTAAAGGAATTTTTTTTTTTTTTTACTTTGATTTTTCAAAGTGATTCGTTCTATGAAATTTATAATGGTCGCATGTTATTTAAGATTTAATGGGAGCTTTGATTTTGTTTTTTTATAGCGACATTTTTAATTGCTTTTAATTGAGTAGATTTTTTTCTGATATTTTTTTAATTTTTAACATTCATTTTTTTTTCTGTTGTGTGTACAGGGTGGGGCAAAATTCACCAGGTTTTTTCATTTTTAAAAACTTAATAGTTTTTTTGATTTTTTTTTTCAGGTTTTATTAATCGAAGCTTGTTAAGCCAATATGCAAAATTACATCAACGAGCAATTGATCAAAGTATATTTTTCCAATGGCCATTAAATTTTACTGACTTGTTTTACAAAGTCATTGCTGAATAATTTAATTATGAGTAAATTACACCACAATAGGTCCCCATTCATCTTTACGAGAAAAGTTTAGTATGGAATAACAGAACAGATATGACCCATGCCATAATTTCTCTTCTAAGATAAATTTTTTGATGACTAAATTATGATGTCAAGAAATTCAGGACTCAATTTTAACTGTGCCAGATTATTTCCTGGGGCTATCTCAAAGAACAATATAAACAAGCCTCAAAAAGAAGAGCAGTTAAGCATAATATTAAAATTGTGAATAGGGCAATGGAACCTGATACTTTGTGTGCTGTTATATGTAAAACGCCAATTTAAGAGCCTCGGTTTGCATTGATAAAAATGTAGGTCATTTATCTGACATTATTGTTTATAAGAAGAATTCAAATCATGCAAAGTTCAATAATACCGCGGGATAATAACCAAAACAGCTATTAAATTTTTACACACAGTCGTGAATTTTGGTCCACCCTGTACTTATACAGTAATAATTTATTTTTTAATGTACCGAGGGAGGGATGGTAGAAATATGGAATAATTATTATTATTATTGATTCTCTATTTGTTTTAGTAAAAACTATTCATTTTCATTTAAAATTTGGAAAAAAATTAAATTAACACGTTTTTTTTAAGTATTAGTTGAATGGCAGTTTAGAATATTTGATCTGAAATACAAATTTTTACTTAGAAACATACATATTAAATAACATTGTCTTGAAAAGAAAGATTTTTAATTTTCTAGTGGTGTAATATGTTAAATATGCATTGCATTTTTATATTATATACATTCAGGTTTTTCAAGATACAATTGTACAATTTTTTTAAGAAATTCCATATATATATATATACGACCTCGAATGGCATTTTGCAAAAGTTTGAAGAAATGCGGACCACAATAACATTGAAATTTGAATTAATTTCGAGAAACTTTATATTGAAAAATATTTTTTTTGCCAAATTTATTAAAATTTTTATGAATTTAAATTTATATTTAATTATTTATCTGTGGTTAAAGTGGCGGCTTTTCAGTCGAAAAGTCTCGGGTTCAAATCCTGGTCAGATAGTTTTTAATAAAAAAAATAAAATTTATAATTGATATCGTAATAGTTTATAACATAATATAAAATAAATTTAACTGTCACACCTGAAGGATAAGCAGATTCACTCACTTTTCACATTGTATATAATAGGGGACTAAATATAAGTACATAAATAAATTTAATTATTTAAGTTTATATTTGATTCAATAAAATTATATGTAAATAATGAAAATTGTCCCGATATGTGAATATTAAAAATGATAAAATCATAAAAATTTATCAATTGATAAAAGTGAACTTTTTTCACACCTTTACAATCCTACAATTTGCCAAAAATTTTCTATAAAATTTACTTGTATTTTACAAAAATAATTTATAAAAATTGTAAAAGTTGTAGAATTGTAAATTTGATGAAATAGATCCTATCTCTCATTTTAATCTTTTATGTACTTTCTTTTTTCTAACTCATCTAAATCTAATTTTACACATAAGGAAGGATATACTCTACCTGGTAAAAACGATTACATGTTCTAAAGAAATAAGGCACACAATTTACTTTCCACGAAATTTTCCAACAAAAAAACAAGAAGTGTAAAAGATACAGGGCCGGCCAAAAGTCACGCCTGTGTGTAAAAATTGAATAGATTTTTTGGTTATTATAATATTTTATTGTTCTCTTTTCTAAAATATATGAACTTTACATAATTTAAATTCTAATTATGAAAAGTAATGTCAGATAAATGACAACCATTTGCATGAATTCAAAATTAGGCTTCTAAATGGGCGTTTTGCATAACAGAAAGCAAAGAATCAGGCTCTATTGCCCTATTCACAGTTTTAATTTTGTGCTCTAGATGCTCTATAGTTTGAGGCTTGTTAACATATACTCGTTCTTTGAGATAAAACCATGGGAAATAATCTGGGGGCAGTTAAAATTCAATCCTGAATTTTTTGAAATAATTGAGCATCAAAAAAAATTTACTTGGAAGAGTAATTCTGGCACGGTCATATGTGGTGTTACTCGATACTGTTGAAAGCAATTGTAGGAAGCTACACGGCGTACCTAATTAATAATCAAAGTACAATACCTGTCCCCATGTTGTACATTTAAGCGAGTAAAAAAGTTGGAAATATGCTTCATATGACCAATGCCCCTCCCCCCCCCCCCCCCCCTTAAATATTGCTTGTTAGATAAGTGAATCAGTTCATTAATAAAAGGCGATTAAAGAAACATATACAATGTTATAATTTTCTAAAATAAGTACCTTGTACTTGTATGAAATTATACAGTTAACAAAAAAATATTTGCATCATTCTTCCCAATATAACACCAAATTTTTCTATATGTTCCTTTCCTAAATCTACTACTTTCTCCAAATTCCATTATTTAAACGACTCTTTAGCAATATCACAAAGAAACACTGTTCTAATAATTATAAGTATGTAAAAATAAAATCTGAAGCTAATAAAATTTTTAATTTTTCCATAAATATCCAAAAAGAGGGTTTCTTTACAAAAATAATATGTAAATATATATATATATATATTTAATTATCAAAATAAATGAAATTTAATTTTGTACTTAAAATATACTGGTACAAGCATACACCAATGAAATAAAATAAAAAATGTTCTATTGTGGATCTTCATTATAATATTGTTTATAACACTCATTCAATATGCAATGCTATTATAAATTAAATTATTTTAAATATCATAATCATAATTTATTATTTTATATTACAATAAATGAATGAAATATTATACACCAAAAAAAATTACATATGTATACATATCATACTATGAATTCATACTCAACTCAGGGATACTCAGGAATGTAGTTTTATAATAAAGCATAAATTGTAAGGCATTTATTCAAATTTTTTTGTACTAGCCATACCAAATTTTGTAGAGCCGCAATACTTAATTAGATTCTAAAAAAAAACATATGTTACAGCAAATGTTTATAAAATTAAACTACATTTAGCAAAATTTCAGATACTTAGCTTTGTTTAATATGAATTTTAGCTCATATTAAAAAAAGAAATTTTATTGAAGCTATCCGAATCCTTTCGGCATCCAATATGTTAATTTTAATATCAATAATCAATATTTCACAAAAGTAAGTCCCTTATTTGTTGATTTATCGTGTTGATAACAGAAAAATAATAATAAACCGATTCAGTTTTTGGTCTTGATTTGATCCATAGACTTGATAGCATAATAAACGTAATGATAAATTTAGTATACTCTTTTATATATATAATTAAGTTCATACGAGTATAAAAACTGATTTTAATTCAAGATTATAGTAATGGAAATAATTTTATAATACGAATTTATCAAGATTTAATTGTTCGGCTATAAATTTTGGTATACAATATAATATATACTGATAGCTCAGTAGTAAGAGTGGCGGCTAATCGGCTGCGTGACACAGTGGTTAGAGTACCGACTTTTAAAAAAAAAAAACTTTTTTTCTGGTTTTCAACTCGACTCAGCTATCATTTGCCTTTGGGTTCCAATTAATGGCTTAACTAATAATAATTATAAACCTTTAATACAAAATACATAAAATATAACAATATAAACAAATACAAAATGTAAACAAATAATTCAATTAAATAATATAACTCACTGATATAGAATACCATATAACTCAAATACAAAATTATTACAATATAAACAGAATAGGACTGTATTTATTGAAAATCTAAGACATTTCTACATGTAATAAGGCGTAGTACTATCTCATGTTTAAATTGTATGTGGAAATCATTTGATTAGTTGTAATATATGAATATATCTTTCCTGTTCCGACATGCACATATATAGTCAGGCTGTTTAGCCTATCACAGTGAACAGTTAGCACGTAGAGGTGCCGGCAAAAAAAAAATATCTAATAAAAAATTATAATTTTTTATATCACAATATAAAATTTATTTAACTCTAACACCTGAAAAGGAAAAGCAGATTCATTCACTTATCGCATTGTATAGGCATTGTTTGTGGTAGGAGACTGTACATAAATGTAAAAAAATAAATATATAAGAACCACCTCAAATAAAGATCGAGTTCAGTTGAAAAGCATTCAACTTTCAATATATCATCATTATAACATTACAATATAAGGAATACCTGTATTTTATCTTGCTAATTATTTTTTTTAACTGTTTGTTGTTGCAAGCCTCATCAAAATCTTTAAATTGATTAATTAAAGCAGGGACAACAAAACCAATTTTTACAATCGCCATAATTAAAAATTTAAATTTTTTAAATACAAAATTATTTTTTTTTTTTTGACATTTATGACAGTTCCATAAATATTGACACATTCTTAAAAATTAATAAAAAATTTAAATTAATTTTATCAGTTTGTAATTGTTGACATTTATATAATTTTTAAAAATACCTAATAAATTTAATGTTTCTAGTAACTTTTACAAATAGTACATAATCAATAAATGTATTCTCATTAGTCTAATTAATAGTCTAAATATTATAAAAATTATTTAATTAAAGTCATGATGACATTTAACGATGCTGATTTTGCATTATAAGTCATACTTTCATGTTCATAATGACATTTAGTTAAAAGATATATTACGGATTGAGATAAGAGATTATATAAATATCCTTTCATGCTTGGTTTTCAATCAACTCCAAGGTATTTTCTAAAAGACCAACTCTTAGGCTTCGGCTATACATATTATTTTACAACAAAATTCATAAAAGGTCTACACCGCAGAGTACATAAAAAGTAATCAATCAAATATTTTCATTTGCTCAAAAGATTTGTTACTTGCTTTTAATTATTTAGCCAAAACTATACATCTATTATTAATAAAAGAAACAAATCTGGTAATTTTTATACCCGTATGACTATATAGTCCAAGGGTATAATAAATTTGCCATTACGTTTGTGACGCAGAGAAGGAGGGGAGGTAGATATAGACTCAAGTGTATGGATCGGATCAGAATCGAAAAATAAATCGATTTAGCTATGTATGTCCGTCCGTCCGTCATCACGATAACTCAAAAAGTAAAGGAGCTAGGATTATGAAATTTTCACAAATTCGTTTTTATGCAAAAAACGAAATCGAGTTTTAAATTCAGCCATTTTGGTCCACGGGTTCGAGTACCTGCCATACAACTTCTAATTTTATATGAGCATTACTCTATACCTATGGAAGCTGCGTGTCTGAAATTTTGCCAAAAGTAGTTTAGTATAATGGCCAAAGTTTCTGCAAAATTTGGTTGGTCTTCTGCAGTGGGTTCGTGTAGCTGCCATACAACTTCTTATTTTATATCAGCATTACTCTCCACCTAATGAAGCTGAATGTCTGAAATCTTACTAAAAATACTTTAGTGTAATGGCCAAAGTTACAGCAAAATTTGGTTGGTCTATTGCAGAGGGTTCGAGTAGCTGCTATACAACTCCTTCTTTTATATGAGCATTACACTACACTTAATAAAGCTGTATGTTTGAAATTTTGCCAAAAGTAATTAACCGGATGATATAATGTATATGTTACGGTCATACGGGTATCCCAGAGTTTACACAGTCTACTCTTCTACACTCTTCCTCGTTTTTTTTAATAATAAAATGTTACTACTGGTGTTTTTTTCTTTTTTTGTTGCTGATTTTGTTGCAATAAATGTTTTTCAGAATTGTATTCTATTTAAAATTAAAAAAAAACAACAAAAACAATAAGTACAAATACTTTCGAACAGAAGGCACTTTTAAAAAATTAAAGAATTAATTACAGTGCTTTCGTAAAAATTGACAAAAAAAATATTTTTTTTTAGAATAAAGGAAGTATTGTGATAAATTGAAAAAAGAAAGTCAACCCAAATTAATGTTCTGCAGTTAATTATTTGAGTTTTGGCCTGAAGAAATTTCAAAATGGCACAAACAAAGAGTCCACTTTTCTATTCCATAGAATAGTATAGAAAAGAATTGACAACAATTGAAAAAATTTTTTTTTACTTAGTGTCGCAATTTTTGATCTTAAATTATTTTGATATTTATGAATATTCGACCGGCAAATTTGTGACTGAATAAGCTGATTAATATATATGATAATGGAATTTGAAGAATATATACAGGCTATTTTGAAGCTTGATTAAGGTGTCGAAAATTTTTAAAGATTATATGCTAATAAAATTGGTGTTAGAGTGAAGATCTTCATTGGCGGGGCACACGTTTGAAACCCAGTAGAAGGAAAAATCAATCGCACTAATAAAAACATTATGCCTATACTTAAATTAAGAATTCTATACTTAAATTCGATTCTAAGCTTGAAATTATCTGCATTGCAATATATGAAAAATGGTAGCACATTAAGATGGTAGCAATAAGATACATATCAAAGATAATATTATGTTCTACAATATTGCAGTCACTGGTTCCACTTTATTGCCAAACCGTAAAAATATAACGGTTTAACCAAGTAGTACAAAATGTCAAGAAAATTTTGTAATGCTTTTTACGACCACTAGATGGCGCCAGTAGTACTAATGGCATATATACTTGGAAACTTGTACTCATAGATATAAATTACTGTTATCTGATGAAGTAATTTAATTTTATGACCCCTATCGAAACTTTATCCGGTTTTCGTTTCAATTCAGTTACCATTTTGCTATCTGGTTCGAATAAATGGCATGATGAATATAGAAAGTTGTTAAATGGCATAAAACAAATTGAAATACTTAAAACCTTTCGACGTTGAAAAATCTAAAACATTTCTGCATGTTGTAAGGTCTAGTTCAATCTCAAATCGGCAGTCCTAAACAATCTTAATTAATTACATATTATAAAAATTATATAAGTGTTAATTTCAGTGCTTCAATTCATTATTAACTGCTTAGAACTGAACGGGGCCTTTGTAATTTTTCAATTTGAATACAATAATAATTTCAACTAAAAAAATTTGTATATTAAAAGCTTCGTTAATAACTATTACATAAAAATCTAAAAAGTAATCCAAAGAAATCACATTTTAATTAGGAAGCACTTCTAATCTCTTTTTTTTTTTAAATACAAAAGAGTATCATCAGTGCTAATCAAAATGATGATAATGATAAATATTGATGATTAAACCGTATTAATTTATTTATTGAAATAATTAACGGAAATCTTAAATCAGTGCCAGCATTATAATATTTTGCTGGTACTGATACTTTATTCTGCTAAATAAATAAATAAGAACATATTATAATTTTATGTCTAGTAATATTATAATATATGTTCACAAATTAAGAGACATTTGTATAATTGAAAATTTTATATATGTGTATGTATATTAATTTTTTTTTATTTCTTCATTAATTTAAAATTATTTTAATAAAAGTTTTTCATTAGTTGATTTTAAATAATTACTTCCCTGGCAGATATGGAATTAATGGTATGGATCAGAATCAGAATCGAAAAATAAATCGATCTAGCTATGTATGTCCGTCCGTCCGCATGATAACTCAATAAATAAAGAAGTTTTCACAAATTTGTTTTTATGCAACAGCCGTCATCACTATTGAAATCCAGCCATTTTGCTATACGGGTTCGAGTAGCTACCTTCTTTTTTTGTATGATAATAACTGTTTACATGGTAAAGCTGTATATTAGAAATTTTGCCAAAAGTAGTTTAGTTTTATGGCCATTATTTTCAATATAATTTACTGCAATGGGTTCGAGTAATTGCCATAAAACTTCATATTTCACATGAGCATTACTCTATACATAATTAAGCTGTATTTTTGAATTTTGTCGATAGCAGTTAACTTTAATGGCCAACGTCTAAATTATAGTCGGTGTTGTGGAAGAGGTTCGAAGAGCTGCTTTCCAACTCTCGACTTTTAAATTGTGTATTTAAAATTTTGTGTCTATTATTACTAACTAAAAACGTTAGAAGCATTTGGTCTAGGAAAACTTTTCAATTCATAGATAGAATATTACCTTTCATACCATTCAACACAAGTTATGTCGTCTAAACTCGGTCTTAACGACAACCTAATTTTTTATATTTATGAAGGATCTTCCATGACCTTCAAGAAAAGCTTTGTTGAGGACAGCACTCTTGATTGTTATTGAAACCAACTAATGCTATCTCAATATTTTGAGCCTGGGATTTTTAAGCAGGTGTAGAAAATACTGTACATCTTCAAATCTACTTTAAATTTATAAAACTTAGATTCGGCGTTACCTTGAGTATAATTCTTACATATTTGCTGGAGCACCCACCACCGCTTTCAATATCTGGCTAAGATATCAAAAATAGCTGTACATTATCAATTAAACTAACGTCTTGAAGTCAAAAATCCAACCCTACCGCCAACAAACACGCTTAGCAGCTCAATCACATTCATATACATTAGAGCTTTTTCAAACAAGAACTCTGAAATATAATACCTTTTTTCAGAGTGTGGACCACATTAAAACACATATGGGGGTATGTGTTTTCCAATATTTATGATTTAGGAAAATTCAAGAAAGAAGTCAATTTATATCTTTTGGGTTTCCCATTCAACCCTTGTTAAGCATTTATGGCTTATCATTATGGCTTAAATTGAAATAAATTTTAAGATCCTAAATAAATTCAACTAATTTAAACTAATAAGTATCTACTCTAGTCCAAATTTTTGAAATGATCAAATTTATAAAATTAATTTTTTTTTATAATCATCCCTCTATGTATTTAAATTTTACCATAATATAGGTACATAAGTATACATAAGTACATAATACTATAATATATTTACATTTAAGTATTCCATTTTTTTTGATTTAATTTTACAAAAAACGAGGAAGAGTGTAGTAGAGTAGACTGTGTCAACTCTGGGATACCCGTATGACCGTAACATATACATTATATCATCCGGTTAATTACTTTTGGCAAAATTTCAAACATTCAGCTTTATTAGGTGTAGAGTAATGCTCATATAAAAGAAGTAGTTGTATGGCAGCTACTCGAACCCTCTGCAGTAGACCAACCAAATTTTGCAGTAATTGTGGCCATTATACTTAACTACTTTTGGCAAAATTTCAGACACGCAGCTTCCATAGGTATAGAGTAATGCTCATATAAAATTAGAAGTTGTATGGCAGGTACTCGAACCCGTAGACCAAAATGACTGAATTTAAAGCTCGATTCCGTTTTTTGCATAAAAACGAATTTGTGAAAATTTCATAATCCTAGCTCCTTTACTTTTTGAGTTATCGTGATGACGGACGGACGGACAGACGGACAGACGGACGGACATACATAGCTAAATCGATTTATTTTTCGATTCTGATCCGATCCATACACTTGAGTCTATATCTACCCCCCCTCCTTCTCTGCGTCACAAACGTAATGGCAAATTTATTATACCCTTGGACTATATAGTCATACGGGTATAAAAATAAAAGAAATAATGAATTAAATAAAAATAATAAATAGCTGTTATTGATCGGTTAGTCAGTTTCCCAGTAAATTATTTAATTTAATAAATTAATAAACAAAATAAAAATTTTATATACCTATACCTATTTTTTTATTTTATTTTTTAATTCATAAAATTTCTCAATTTATTTAAATCTTTATAGTTGTTATATTTTATTTGTTCCACAAACACAAAGTTTTTTATCAGTTTTAAAAAATAAAAATTAACAATAATAATATCTATACTAAAAAGGTTGTTTTATTAATCATTTAATTTTAGTTTGGCCCATTATTGTATAAATTATATCAGATTTAATTTAAAATATTATATGTATATACAAAAGTGCATAATAAATGGATGTATGAATTATAAATATATATATATACCTAAACTAAATTATACAGTTCTGAACATTCTTTTCTGTTTAATTTTATATTCTTAAAAAGTTTCTAATTTTAAGTCAAATATTTGGTTGAAGAGACTGTATGTATTCAGTCCTGTTTAAGTTTAATACTCAGTAATATGATTACATTTCTAGTACAATTATCTAATTCTACTTTGTCAAGTACTAGTATTATTAGAGAATTCTTTAATAACTCACTCTATATTAAAGGTTTTTATTGACATTTATTTATATACAAGTTTTCTTGACTCTTGTTTGCGTACAATGCTAAACTCAATTGTTGTACTATCAAAACAATTGCATTTGTGATATTTTACAAATAATATGTCTAAAACTTTATTATATTAAATTTATTTACTCTTGTTTATTTCCTATTTTAAATTCAAAATAATAAAAATAAAATATTTGACATAACATATACTATACAATTTTTGAATATTACGTCAAATGTCAAATTATTTATCAGGAAAAATATCTAGAGAACGTCAAAATCAAGAACTATTAGATATGAAGAAGGAGATGTTGTTTTTATACTCAAAGCAAATATCAACCGATAAGAGAAGAGTTTCAAACTTTAACTTTGAAATTAAAAAGAAATGCTCATAGCTTTCATAAAATATCCAAATAATTTTCTTTTTTAATTGCATTCAAATTTAAAATTAAAATTAGCGTGTAAGTAAATGATTGTACTTATTAATTGATTTTGTTTTAATATATAAATTAATATATATATATATATATTGCTCTTTACAAATTTTTAGCTTGGTCATAATTATCAACAACATTGTCATAATCATCATAAAAGTTTGAAATTGTTAAAGTAAATTTGACACAAAAATGTTATTAAAATATGCATTAAGGTAATACTTCTTCTACTCCTTAAAAATTATTTAATTATAAAAATTTATTAACTGTCACAAATTTTTATTTAGAAAATACTATAGAGAGGAAAATTATGCATAGTTCTAGTATGAATTGCTATAGTATGATACTTTCGGAAACTGCTTTAATATTTATAAACACATTTCAGTTTTGAAAGATACAAAATATATGAATAAAGGTCAATTTAAATAGAATATCTCTCTTTAAATTGACCTATTTTAAGCGGTAACTGTTCAACTGTTAGGCTAATAAGCCTGTCTATACCATAGGTAAATGTTGGAACAGACGATCATATTATATTCGTGTTATTAGAATTGATCTTAATTGTATTTCACATACAATTTAAACATGAGATAGTACTAGACCTTATAACATGTAGAAATGTCTTAGATTTTCAATAGATACAATTCAATTTTTGTTTATATTGTAATATTTTGTATTAGAGTTATATGGTATTCTATATTTTGTGGGTTACATTGTTCAATTAAATTATTTTTTTATATTTTGCATTTGTTTATGTATTTTTTGTTAAAGATATATAATTATTAATTATTGATTAAGCCATTAATTTGAACCCAATGGAGAATGGTAGCTGAGTCGAGGCGAACACCAGAAAAGTTTTTTTTACTTTCACTGGGATTCGAACCCAGGTCTTTCACATGAAAGGTCGGCACTTAACCACTGTGCCACCCAGCCGTTTCTTTATCAAATATTTGATATTTACAGTAGTGAATTGTTTCAAAATATATTTCCATCACTATTTATATTTTAATATATATATATTAACATACGATAAATATACATGAAAACTCTTTAATATAAAATTTAAAATTTTTAAATAAGAAAAACAAACATGAGTTAATTTTTCTATGTAATATTTATTTTAGATGGGTGGTAGTGTAGAAATAAAATTATCAGTTTTAATAAAAAAAAAAATAACAAAATAACAAAAATTAAAACGAAACTAAAATAATAATAAGAATAATAATGGGAAATTATCATTAATTTAAACCCCATAATATAAATTAAACTTAACGACATAATACCAAAATGATCACAGGGTATTTTCAAACCTTAGATATGATAATGTATTAACGTTAGATAAGTGTAAAATAATAATAAAATAAAATTAGATATTTAAGCAATTTCGTTTTTTTGACAATATTTATTTGATTTATATATAGAGTGGTTAGAAAATGCTTGTTTGACTTTTTTGTAGGTTAATGGAAATTATAATCACACCATTTTTAATTCAAAAAACCTCAAAATTTAAAAAAAAAAATCCTATTAGCTTCCTAAAAAATAGAGATCCGATATCCTGCTTTTTCAAATCGCGTTTTTAAAAATCCGGCTTTTATAAAAATCCCGCTTTTTCGAAATCTATTTTTTCCAAAATCCCGCTTTTTCGAAATCCCTCTTTTTCAAAATCCCTTATGGAAATCCTTATGGAAATAATTTTTTTTTTTTAATTTTTCTCCTATTTTTTCTTTTAAGGATCCCTTAAGTAAAAAACAAATATTTTTTTTTACTTAAAGTTATATAGATATGGAATTTTAGGCTGTACGAAAAAAGTCCTAAGAAAATTTTGTAACAAGTCCACAAAATACACTTTTTATCAAAGTCGCCAAAATAAAGGGAAAAAGTCACCAAATTAATGCTTTGTTGCAGATATATTATTATTTATGAAAACAATTTTGGGAGTTGAATATTAAATCGAATTCCAATAATTTGTTTAGCGGAGGTTTGGGGCGGCAGCCCTCTTATTTTAAATGCTTTGTTGTTGATTTATTATTTATGAAAAAAATTTAAGAGAGATTTACGAGTTGAGTACAAAATTAGGGTTATTTACCTTATACAGAATATTTAAATATATATTATGTATATATATGAGATTCTCTATTCGAAGAGATTTTGGAGTTGGATTCATAAAAGTATATACTATTTTTAGTGCGTTTAATTATATATAAACTATAATTTCAAAATATTAGCTTCATTATAAATATTGTGTTCTTTTGGAAAAATATAATTAAGAATGAGATTTTAGAGTTTGATTGAAAATCAAGGTATTTCTTTATTTGAGAAAATTTATATATAATGTATAAGTGGAATACTGAATCAGGAAGGATGTTAGCGTTGGTTACGAATTCCGGGTATTTGCCCTTTTTCATGAATATTTATATATAAATTTAAGTGAGATTTTAAATCTAGAGGATGTTAGAATTGGATTTTAAAATTAGCCTTTTTCCATTTTCCTGATTATTTAACGCTTTTTGTAGTTTTTATAAATAAAAAAATTGAAAATCGAAATTTGCTCAAGCATTTCATTTACGGTATTTTGTGATATTTTTCAAGTAAATTTGGAAATAACAGTATTAAATATATAAAATTTTATTAGTTTAATTCAAGTAATTTTTAATGTAATTGCAAATAGTTAACTTTAAAATATCCACATAAATATTTTATACTAACTAATTATATAATACTTTAACTTTACCGTTAATTATCTGATAGATGCTATTAAACATAATAATAAAATACAAATACTATCCAATTATTTTTCATACACACATTTTTTTACATTTACTATATATTTCAAGTTTCTAAATATTAAATTGCTACTGTGTATGATTTGTACAAAAGTTTTATACCCATATCACTATAGGTCAAAAGACTATACTAAATTTGCCATCGTTTCGAAGGTGTGGATATGATCAGAAGCGAAAAGTAAATCGATCAAGCTATGTTTGTCTGTCCGTTCGTCCGTCTGTCTATCCATCTGCACGACAGCTCAAAAAATAAAGGAATTCCGCTATCTTTCATAAATCCTTTTTTATGCAAAATCCGTTATCGGTATTTAAATCCAGCGATTTGCTCTACTAATTCGAGTAGGTACCATACAACTTCATTTTTAAAATGAAAATAACTCTATATTTGTTCAAACTGGGTATTTAAAATTTTGGCAAAAATAGTTTAGTTTTATGGCAAATGTTTGTGCAAAATTTAGTTGGAGTAGTGAAGTATATTCGAATAGTTGCCGTATACATGTAAGCTTTACTCTATACCTAATAAATCTGGATATCATTAATTAATGCCAAATTGGATTAACTTTAATGCCAAAGTCTGAATAAAATTTCATCGTTGCAGTGGAAGAGGTTCAAAGAGCTGCCTTCCAATTTATATTTTCTTTTCTCCATAAGTAAAAGTCTAATAAGTTGCATGTTTAAAATTTTTCCAGAAGTAATTAATCGGATGTATCATCACTATCACTATACTGTTCCTCGTTTTTTTAAAGTATTGCATTTAATTTTGACAGATATGTAGAAAAAATTTGGATCAGAGATAGAAACTTGTGCAAAGTTAACAATACCTTCATGAGGTTTCGAAGTTGTGACAAATAAATCTAGCAAAGAGTTTTGAATTTTACCGAAGCGTGTAGGAACAGCATTATAAATTATATTTATCAACTAAAGATGCATTTTTTTGAAATACTAGTGTTGTCTTTTCATGTACTAAAAAGTAAAATAACCGCCAATCAGCATATGGTCATATTTAAGAATAAAACTGTCCTATAGGTTTTATTGAAAGGCTGAAATTTATAAGCATTAGCGGCATTTGGAAAATAGCCGGCTACTACCAGGATTGAATAACTACACGTATAAAGTTTAAATTCTGATATCTTCACCATGTCCAGAGTTTATGCTAGGATGTAAATAATTAATTAGATGTAAAATATAGTTTTTAGCACATTTTCAAAAGATTTTTTAAAAACATGTCTATATATATAGTTTCACTCTGTTGATCCGTCCGTCCATTCGTCCGTCTGTCTGTTCGTATGTTTACAAAAACTTTTACGGGTAGGTATTGCTTTCATGAAAGTAATTGTTTCTGTTGCTCCCACCCGTTACAGAGCTACAGCCCACCAAACTCTGAAACCCCTTTACATAAATAATTATAAAAAGAATGAACGCTAAAAGACAGCTACTTTTATATAAATATTTGAATTGCAAGCTAATAGTGTTGCATAAAGGGTACTAAAATTTAACGTTATGCAAACCTCAACTTTTGCAAAATGTTTGGCCTCTCATATCTTCTTAACGGCTTAAACTAGGCTGGAAATTTTACGAGGAATTAGATCCTCAGAAATTAATACGAGTCAGTTTCACTGCAGTGTAGTTATTGTCAGCTGTAAGAGGTCGAAAATTAAAATTTTCCTATTTTCGAACATCTGTAACTTAACTTGTCCAAATTTGTTTTTTTTTTTAATATACAAAATTTAAATGTCCAACACTATCTTGCAAAATGTGCCAAAGTTTTTTCTTATTTTAAAGAATGACGCAGATATAGCCCAAAGGGTCCTATAGCCATACGGTACTACAATTAACCGTTATACTAAACTCAATTTTTGGCCCCTTATATCTTCTGAACGGCTCAAGAAGGCTCTGTCAATAAAATTTTTTTTGTTACACCCCGTGTTTAGGAGCTGTAAGAAATTTAAAATTGGAATTTTTTTTTAGTAATATATTAACAAACTTTAAAGCACCAACATTATATTTTAACATGTGCTAAATTTAAAGTTCCTTAAAATTGAAGAAAGTGTCTCTTAATTTTAACCATTTTTGCTTAGACAATAAAATTCTAAAAAAAAATTCCAAATTTTGTTTGAAGTCACAATTTTATTCCTAGAAACTGAAAACTTTGGGCGACGGGGTTTAAGTCCTCAAGTATCATCATAAGTTTGCTTAATAAAAAAATGGGAATCTTCCCCTATGAAATGCTATTAAAACTTAAAAATTAAAAATATACTACTTTTATAAAACAGTACCTTTGTCAACAGTGTGAAACTTTTATTTTTCCAAAATTAAACAATAACATTGAAGCTCCAACATTCTATTTTGATACTCGTTAACCAGGTTTTTTGAAATGCATTGGGACTATTATTCTAAGTATTGATTTCACTATTATTCATAATTAATAATGAATTGATTATTTCGTTTTTAAGTTATAATATTATCATTTATTTTTATGTATATTTTGAACCTTAAACTAAATATAAGATAATAATATATAATTTTGAAAATGTGCTTTATATATATCCTAGTTTTTTTTCATGACTAGTTTTTTTTTTTTTTTTGTATTTATTGAAATTTAAAAATTTATTTTGAAAAATTATAATTCAATTTATGTACTTGATGAAATTACCCAAAGTTAATGAAGATAAATTGATAATTTCAAATTGAATTTCGTTTACAATGTATTTATAAAATGTCAAACTCTTTTTCATTATTAATTCTGTTGTTGTATTTTAAATATAGTTCGTTTAAATTATGCAAAAAATTCAAATTGTATATTTCTAAAGTTTCAATTAATTATAGTACCTACCAGTATTTTTAGTTTTTTTTCAATTAGAAAAAAAAGAAATTATAACAATGCATAATTAAGTTCTTTTCTTTTTCACTTACTTTAAAACTTCCCTCTTCATAAAATTTTTTCTTTTATAAAATCCTCTTACATAAAATTATTTTGATGACAAAAAAACTTATTCTAATTAAAAATGATTAAAATTAAATCTTGTAAAAATAAAAGCAGAAAATCTGAAAGCATAGTATAATAATAATAATAATAATAATAATAATAACAATAATGAAGATGACCCATAGGAAATCTTTTTTTTTTATAATAAACCGCCCATATCAAATTAATGTATTTCCCTTCTTCCGATTTGAATTATAAATTACAGTTATTGTAAATTATTATTATAAACACATATTTTAATACTTTCATACAAAAACCAAGAAATATTTCCATTGTTCTTAGTTAAAACGAATTTTTGAATGACGGAAAAGTCAATTACTCTATAACAGTTATAAAACCGTTAAAACTAATTGAATTTTTGATTAAGAACTTACATTTGTTCGAAACAAAACACTATTTGTGTAAAATTTAGCAATATTTATACCCGTATGACTATATAGTCAAAGGGTATAAACAATTTGCCATTACGTTTGTGACGCAGAGAAGGAGGGGGGGGTTAGATATAGACTCAAGTGTATGGATCGGACCAGAATCGTTAAATAAATCGATTTAGCTATATATGTCCGTCCGTCCGTTCTTCCGGTTTTTTGATTTTCAAATTGGTTTTTTTGCCATGAGTTCGGGTAGCTGCCATACAACTTCTATTTTTATATGGGTATTACTCTGTTCCTATTACAGCTACGTGTCTGAAATTTTGCCAAAAGTATTTTAGTTTTATGGCCAAAGTTTCTGCAAAATTAGGTTGGTATACTGCAGTGGGTTCGAGTAGCTGCCATACAACTTCTTATTTTATATGAGAATTATTTTATACCTATTGAATTTGGGTGTCTGAAATTTTGCTAAAAGTAGTTTAATGTAGTGGCCAAAGTTAATGCAAAATTTGGTTGGTCTACTGCAGAGGGTTCGAGTAGCTGCCATACAACTCCTTCTTTTGTATTAGCATTAAACTACACCTAATAAAAGCTGTATGTTTGAAATTTTGCCAAAATTAATTAATGTTTATAAATGATATAATGTTTATATAACGGTCATACGTGTATCTCAGAGTTGACACAGTCTACTCTACTACACTCTTCCTCGTTTTATTCTATTTTTTATACGTATTTTTTGTTTTTTACTTAATTTTAGTGATGTTGGGTGACGGGTTGATTTGATGCCCATTGGAAATCAGTGATCACAAATTGAAAAAACAAGATATAAGAAAAATTTCTGCACATTTCAATTTATACACATTTAGTTTCTTCAAATTTACAGTTCAATCAATAATAATTAATAGTATTAATTAAAATCCGAAGAAATCATTAACAAAATTGTTGGAAATAAATTACAAAAAAACTATATTTTTTTTTCCTTTTGCAATTCTTTAAGGAGTATAGAGCATTCACCAAGTATATTTAGACTAGGCTTCAGTTTCTTTAATCGCGATTTGTGCCATATATTATCTTACACAAAAGTTATTATATATTTTAATTAAATTTAATTTTTTATTACGATATAATTATACAATTTTACGATATTGTTTGTACTAAATTTGATCTGACCCCGGAGTTTGAATCCGAGACCTTCTGCATGAAAGGCGGTTTTTTTACCACTACGCAATTGGTGAAAGATATATCCCCACCAAATTCCTACTCCAAAGTTTTAAATAATAGAACATTTCATAGAAAATAAAATTTTTTTGGTATATCCTTTCATTTAAGGTTACTTTCCAAATCTGATAAACTTAAGTTATAAAGGAAAAAATGTTATTCTGATTATATTCACTTATCTACAATTTTTGTCCGCAAAAAAAAAACTCTTCCTCCTCGTCTAATACCCGTCCAAATATTAATAAAATTCAATATTCAGCTAAATTAAAACAAAAGAAAATTAGACCATGGGAAATCCAAACCAAGTGATGAATCGAAAAAATAAAAAAAACATCATCATTTATCATTCCTTCGATAACAATCAACCCAATTACTTTTCTCCTTCACCTTTTAACACTATTGTAACTTTAATTTTAAATGTTAAAACGTATTGTTTTCCTATACTTTGAATTTTGCTATGCATACTTAACTTATAAATACTGATCCAACAATATTGGACTCCTCAGTAAGAAATACCAGTATTGAACTTACTCCATTTATTGAACTTAAAAATTAAAAAATTTTTTGATCTATTGTTAAAACTCACAGATTATCTTAGTAATTTTATATATAAAGGCATTTGTTAGATCAAAATTTATTAGGAGTTTTCTGGTTTTGGAGTTGTCTTATAAGATGGGTAACCTGAATTTTTACAACAATAATATTTAAGTATTTATTCCGATTTAAGCCCTGGCCGGATCATACCAAATAAAAAAAGATATAATTTATAATTCATATCGTAATAGTTTTTATCATTAATATAAAACAATCACTCGCTTTTCACATTGTATGTGGTAAAGCACTGTTTAAAAATAAATAAATTAAGTTATTTATTCCAAAATTCAAGAAACAACTTTTATACTTAAATGAGATTAATTATCAAGTAAAATAAAATAAAAATACTTATTAAATATATTATACTAAAAAATTTAAGCAAAAGCCGATAGCCTTGACTCTGGTAATTTTACATAATAAAAAATAATAAAAAGAAGTTGCATGACAGGTACTCGAACACGTGGAGCAAACTATCAATAGCGATGGTGGCTATAAGTGCATTAAAATAATTTTGCGAAAATTTCAAAATCCTAGCCTCTTTATTTTTTGGGTTGCTGTGGTGACAGACACATACACATAGCTAGATCGATTTACTTTTTGATTCTGATCTGATCCGTTCCTTTGAGTCTATATCTATACCTTTCGAAAATAAAGCTGTGAAACATATGTTTAAAAAAATTTTACATCAAGTAGATCCGAATAATCATGGCATATGATTACAGCAATATATCACAAGAGACAAAAAAATTTCTGCGAGAACTTTTCGATTACAGAATGATTTTAAAAAATGCTGATTTCACGATTACATCGTTGCAAATGATGGCCCCTAATTTGTTTTGTGGCGTTCCTTGAAACAATGAATTTACGGCAACAATCCACAAAATACTCAGAAAATACTAAAACACAGTATTATATAAATTACACAACGTAATGCAAAATGTTTTAAATTGAGCAATTAGTTGCCAACATGATAATGGAAACATTTAAACTATCAATAAGTCCAATTTGATCCACCCTGTACATGTATTAAATAATTTTTTCATTGATAACTGTACAAAAAAATATATAATTATCATTTTTCAATTGAATTAAATTGTCATTCGTTTTTCTTATAAGGAAAATATTAAAGAAAATTAAATTTAAATTGTTTATAAAACAAAAAAAAAAACATTTAGTTCAACAAAATATAATAAAAAACAAGTGATGAAAAAAACCAAGGGTTTTTAAAAAAGCACATTTTCAAAATAATATAGTGTTTCATACTGAGTATTTTATCGGAATATAATGTTGAAGATTCAATGGTAAACATTTAACCTAGGAAAGTTACTGCTTATTTATAAAAATAGTAAATTTTTAAGTCCTAATAGCCCTACAATGGGGAAGCTCCCAATACTTTACATACTTGACCCAAATTTAATTCCAAATATTGCCCAATTTTGCGAAATACTAAATACTTACTCTAAAAAGTAAGCCTTAAAAAATTTTTTGTTGAGTTCTGTTAACCGATTGCGTCTCAAAAGCTTTTTAGAGGTTTTTTCGTTACTTTACTCTAAATTAGAAACGGTTTGACATATTTTTTTTCAAATTTTGTAGATATACGTGTTCCGTTTCGAGAATGGAGTTAACTCTATTAAAAGATTTGGAATTTATTAACCCATGCCGGTCCGACGATTATCCCAAACAAATTTTGGAAGCAAATTACGTGAAATCTTGCGCAGTTCTGCTTTGTTCTGCTTTCCGTTAAGCCATTGCAGCAGAGGGGCTTTTTACAGATTTTTTCGATACTTTACTCTAAATTAGAAACGGTTTAACCGGTTGGCTCGAAATTTTGTATGCGTGAAGTCCTGTGAAAATGGAGTTGAGTCTGTTAACAGGCTTGGTGTTTGGTACACATGTCGGTCCTACGATTGGTCAAAAATAAATTTTTTAAGTAAATTACGTCCAATTTTGGAAATTAGTTAGTACTTCTTTGAATTACAGAAAGTGTAAAAAATTACTACACTAATCCTAGAAAAATCGTTTTAAAAAAATTGCTTTTTGTAATAACATCAATTTAAATTAAACCTCCTCTGAGAGGTGCAGCAACGCGCACCGGGTATTTGCTAGTTACCTATAAAATATGTAAGTGAAAATCTCTAAAAAAAAACTATCTGGCTTTCCATTTTTACAAATAATATTATTATGCTGCCCCCTCTGTTTCCATAAAAAAATCTTCTTAATATCTCATTACCGCTGCCTATAACTAAAATAAAAAACATTTAACACCAACAACTTTTATATATAAAATTAGTCTAACATATGCATTTTCAGAAACTGTAACTAAAGCTTACATTATTTTCCTTAATTGTTATTATTTTTTATACCCGTATGACTATAGGTCAAAGGGTATAATAAATTTGCCATTACGTTTATTATAGACTCAAGTGTATGGATCGGATCAGAATCGAAAAATAATTCGATTTAGCTATGTATGTCCGTCCGTCCGTCTATCCGTCCGTCCGTCACCACGATAACTTGAAAACTAAAGGAGCTAGGATCTTGAAATTTTCACAAATTAGTTTTTTTGCAATAGCCGTCATCGTTATTTAAAACCAGCCATTTTGGTAAATGGGTTCGGGTAGCTGCCATACAACATCTATTTTTATATGAGTATTACTCTGTACCTATTACATTTGCGTTTCTGAAATTTTGCCAAAAGTAGTTTAGTTTTATGGCCAAAGTTTCTGCAAAATTTGGTTGGTCTATTGCAGTGGGTTCGAGTAGCTGCCATACAACTTCTTATTTTATATGAGCATTACTCTACACCTAATGAAGCTGGGTGTCTGAAATTTTGCCAAAAAATGTTTAGTGTAATGGCCAAAGTTGCTGCCAAACTTAGTTGGTCTACTGCAAAGGGTTCGAGTAGCTGCCATACAACTTCTTAGTTTATATGAGCATTGCTCTATACCTATTGAAGTTGGGTGTCTGAAATTTTGTCAAAAATAGTTTAGTGTAATGGCCAAAGTTACTGCAAAATTTGGTTGGTTTACTGCAGAGGGTTCGAGTAGCGGCCATACAACTCCTTCTTTTATAAGAGCATTACACTACACACCTAATAAAGCTGGTATGTTTGAAATTTTGCCAAAAGTAATTAATGTTTATAATAATAATGACATAATGTTTATATAACCGTCATACGGGTATCCCAGAGTCGACACAGTCTACTCTACCACACTCTTCCTCGTTTTATATGGGCATTACTCTATACCTATTGAAGCTGGGTTTCTAAAATTTTGTCAAAGATAGTTTAGTTTCATGGCCAAAGTTTCTGCAAAATCTGGTTGCTCTACTGCAGTGCATTCGAGTAGCTGCCATACAACTTCTTCTTTTATATGAGCACTACACTAAGCTGTATGTTTGGAATTTTGCCAAAAGTAATTAACAGGATGATTATATTATATACGTACTATTTATATTACGGTCATACGGATATCCCAGAGTTGACATAGTTTACTCTACTACACTCTTCTTCGTTTGTTTCAATTTGGGTTCCTTTGGATTTGGTTTTTGGTTCTTTTGCTTTATTAAAGAAAACACAATATTAAAAACTAAAATAAAATAAAAAAAAAATTAAAAAAAATTATTATATAAATAAAAAACAGTTAGTTAAAATTAATCATCTTACCATTGAGTATGGTATATTAATAATGACATTTTAGTATTATTTTGGTTATTCAAATTAATTCAGAAATATTAAAATATAACCCTTTTTAATATTTAATTATATTTTGTACGATCTACATGTTTGAATGTTAATTTTTAAACACCCCAATTTTTAAGAGTTTTTCTTAATTTTTTTCTTACAAATAATGTAATAATGTAGAAGGGGTAGCATGGAAATATACCTCATTTTGATTAATATCAAGGGATTTTGGATTTTTCATCTTCATAAATAATTTAAAAAACAATATAGCTATGTATAAATTGTTTTTTTGATTAACAAATTGTTACAAAATATTGTTTTTATATAAATACATGTAGATATAGATATAATAGCCATAAAGAAAAATATTTTATTTAAGATATAGCCTTATTGTGTAGACTACAAATTATTAATAATTTTTAAGTTATTTTTTTAAAAACATTATTATTGAAAATATTTCACAACAGTAAACTCAAACATATTTTTGCATAAAATTTTAAAACTAATTTTAAATATCAAATGCCAAAAATACTAATTTCAAAAGTGGAAACTTCAAAATATTGTGTAGGAATTCCGCATTGTTTGTATGTGTATAGTAAAAAAATTGGGCGTTTTTTTCACTACAATAAAGAGTTTAGGAGATTTGGCAGGCCATTGAGAATAGGCTTCAGTTTTTTAGCACATTTTCAAAAAATTTTGTATAAATGTCCGTCCATTCCTTTTTACCTACGGCTGACTAAAAAATATCAGCAACGGGTAGGTATTGCAATAAAAATAATTTAATGTTAAAACTTTTTTCTGTAACTCCTTCCGATACGGAGCTACAGCCACTCAGATTCGGAAAAAGCCCTATATTTAAATAGTTATAACAAGAGTTCTATATAGCATATTTTTAACCTGAAAACGGTAAAAAACAGCTGTTTTTATAAGCTTTACAAACTTTTAAAAGCCAAATGTATAGAGTTACCGTACGGTATTAAAATTTACCGTTATCTAAAACTAAGTTTTGCAAAATTTTTGACCCTTCATAACTTTTGAACGGCTCAATCTAGAAACATGAAATTTTGGGAGAAGTTAGATCCTCAGATATAAGTAAGAGTCAGATAAGAATTTTTTTTTTTGCCACTCATCCTGTTTAGGAGCTGTAAGGGGTCCAAAATTGAAATTTTGTTATTTTTAAGCACCTGTAACTTGAATAACTGACCAATTTTTTTTTATTAATATACTAAATTTAAAGGTCCAACATTATATTTTAAAATATGTTAAGGGTTTTTCTAAAATTTATAAGCGGTTCTTTAAATTGAAGAAAGTGTCTCTCTGTTTTACCCATCTTTGCTTAGAAAGTAAAATTCAAAATTTTGGTTTAATTCCTAGAACCTAAAAAAATGAGGAGGGGGGATTAGATTCCCAATTTAAGAGCTAATAGGACTTTTTCATGGCTTGTTTAATTATTATTTTCACTTGACCGTTTTTTACTCTGTTGTGTAAACTTTGTATATTACGATTACATATATGAATGCACTAACGCTAAATTTTGTGCGACATTTATTATATTACACAAGAGTTAAATTATATGTTATTTATTTATTTTATTTATTTATTTATTATTTTATTAATTAATTTATTTATTTAAAAGTCTGTACAATATGTATAAAATAGAATATATCAAAAGTAAATTTATATAAGCAAAAATTAAACTATGTTATCATACCAAGCTATCAATTCCTAAATTTTTCAAAATATTCAAAACAAAGCATATCAAATTCATTATAATATTGAGCACGTCGAACATCAATCTTAATGGAATTCAATAAAGATACTATTTTTACAGAGTATGACAATTTCCTTGACCTTGGTCTTGGCCTTGTGTTGTGAAACCATAATAGGAATAACACATAATGATCTTCCAAAAGTTATCTTTTCATAGAGATACTGGAGATTACTACTCCTTATAAATTGGAGAGAAAGAATATAATATAATTCAACAGTTAGTGAAGCTGCAATCAAAAATACATTTCGACACATCAGAAACACTGTCAAATCTACGTCGATTTACAACATATCTTGTGCAAGTATTAAAAATTATATTAGCATTTTACATTCACCAGCACAATATAAGAAATTTGGCAATGAGTCTGCAATGAGTCCAGTGTTTTCATGAGTCTGCATTTTGTATTAAAAAATACATTTGACGCTAGTATCCACAATTTACGCAAAATCGGATAAACTCGATTAGAAAATTAAATAATTTGATCATTCCAAGTTAGAGAATTTGTTGAGAAGTACCCCTAGATTTTTGAGCTTGAGATTTATCTGGGTTTAATTTAAGAAATTTTTTACTGATCGAAAAGAAATAGCATCCAGTTCATCATTTAATTTCTGAACAGGGCAGTTAAAGTAGATTAAAAAAAAACATCGTCAGCATACAACCTACAATGTCCTTCGTTCAAACGGCTAGGAAGGTCATTAATAAACATTGAAAATAATAACGGACCCAGAAACGATCCTTGCGGAACACCACACTTAGTTGCAAAATTGTCAGAGGAGATATCATTTAAGTTTACATATTGCTTTCTGCATTAAAGAAAGCCTTTTAAAAGGTTAACAGCTGGTCTATTAAAGAATTTTTGGAAAAATCTAAAAGTACCAATATAATTGATAATGCTTTTTATCTATTACACTGGAGATGACATCCGTAATTTCGAGGAGAACTGTTTTAGTATAGTATGATTTTTCCTAAAACCTGACTGGAACTTATAATACAGGTTCTCGTTGACAAAATATTTGGATAATTGCTCGTATACTATGTACTCAAAAACTTCAGAAAGAGCTGGGAGGATACTGATAGATCGAAAAACATTATTTTTGGATTACTATTTTTTGGAGTACGAATAACTTTGGCCATTTCCACATTACCGGAAACTAAGAACTAGCTATAATTGAGTTAAAAAAGTGCGTTAAATATGGTAAAATAAAACGAAGTAGTAATTTAATAAATCTCAGATACAGAACGACCTTCATGAGATTCAGTGTTATGGAAAAAGAAAATATTTTACAAACATTCAATAACTCAATTTTACCATCCACATCCATAATAGGGATGCCCGAAGGCAGCAATGACATTTTCCTTATTGGTTGCAGTTTGAAACAAATCTAATAAAGATGAACATGTTTGGTAAAGTGTGCGGGTATAGTAATATTAATTACATTTAAGGAAACAAACTCCATAATTCTGAGGAAACTAGTTGTAAGGCTACTTTCTTTAAGGAGATCAATGTTGAAGTCATCGTCAATAATAATATTTTCATATTTAAAATTTTACAAAAATTGCAACCTCTACTCCGCTAACCCAGTTACCGTCACTATCAGTTTTGAATCAATCATTACGGTAAATTTTAAAACTTGCAATTTTTAGGGTCCAAAGAAGGCACATTAGGATCCAAATAAAATTCATTTAAATATACAACATTGAGACACTGGCTATTTTGCAATGCAGACTTCAACACAATATTGGGAATGGAAAATCTTTCTAAGGAACTCAAACAATTGATATTCATACTGTATAAAAAATGCTTATTACAATGAAAATTTGATAATTTGTTTATTAGTGATAGTTTATAAATTGAAATGAAGAAGCAGATGACATTATAAATCCAATTTACAAAATACAATGTTGGAGCTCTTTTTTTTATATATTACTTCACTAGGTATTCAAGGTCCTGGTGTTTTTTTTTTTTTTGGTGGATTTTTTTAAAAGACTTATTTCCATTTTATAAAATGTAATTCTTCTCAAAATTTTAAGTTCTTAACTTAAACGGTTTGGAAATTTTAAGGGATCAAGAATCAAAAACCAGCACACATTACTCATTAAAGTGCTATAATAAAATTAACCATTTACGGGTGAAGCTCTTTCGATTTGTGTTATTTTAAACTTTCAGAAAGGACTGTAAATGTAGTTTCTAAAAATTAAAAATTCTTAGAAAACAATTCATTAAAAATTAAAATCAAATATTTTTTGGCGTAATTATGATAATTTATGATATTTTATTTTCTATTTTAGAACACATCCCAAAAAACAAATTTATATTTTATTTTTTTTTTTGTAATCGAACTTCTTCTTCTTCTTCATTTAGCGTTACAGCTCGGGGTGAGCTAAAGCCTTCTTCGTAATACTCCTTCAGGTAGATCGATCCTGCGCAGAACTCCTGCGCCAGTTTTCCACGCTCATTTTTCGGCAGTCATTCTGGATGTTATCTTTCCATCTGGTTCTGGGCCTGCCTCTTGCTCTACTGTATAGTGGTCTGGTTTTGAAAATTCTTTGTTGAGGGCGATTTTCATTCATTCTTATTATATGCCCTGCCCATCGTAGCCGCTGTTCCTTTACAAACTTTACAATATCTTCGCCATTAATTATGTTATTGATGTTTTCATTACTTCTTCTTTGATATTCTCCGTTTTCCAATCTTATTGGGCCAAAGATTTTTCGGATAATTTTTCTTTCAAATATACGTAACTATTGTTCGTCTCTCAGTGTAAGCGTCCAGCATTCACATCCATATGTTACTATTGGGCTTTATTATTGTTTTATAAATTACAAGTTTTGTTTGCCTTGTAAGGATTCTTGACTGCAATAGTTTTTTATTAATATAATAGCTTCTGTTTCCTGCGTTTATTCTCTCTTGTATGCACGAATGCATACTGTTGTCATTTTTTATTAGTACACCAAGATAATTAAAGTTTGCGACACCTCCAAAATTAAAATCATTGATGGTAATATTTTGCGGGGTTTCTCTGATTTGATCTTCTATTGGACATTCTCATATATTTTGTTTTGTTTTCGTTAATTTCCAGACCTACTTCTCTTGTATTTTCTTCTAATGTCACAAATATTTCTCCAATTTTATAAGTTACCTTCTTTATCTTTGCATGATGTTAATCTTGGTTGGAAGCTCTTAGTTTGTCTATTGATATTGTTATAGAATTTTTTAACGTTACCGCAATTATGTTCCTCCTGTATTTTTAAAATTTTATTTTTAAGGAATACCCTTTTCTTTTGTTTACATTTTTTTTGTAGCTATTTTTCGTTTTTCTTTATAGTTTTTCATGTTTGATCTGGTACATCTTTGTAGTAGTTTTTTATGAGCTTCATTTTTAATGTTTATGGCTTCTCTGCATTCATTATCAAACCATTCGGAGTCTCTTTGTTGTTGTTGTTTCTCACCAATGGTATTTCTTACACTTGTAATTATGGCAATTTCTATTCTTCTCCACTCATCGTCTATGTTTATATCTTCAATCCTACTATCATTTTCAGGTATACAATTTCTTATCTCATTTTGAAACTGTTTTTTAATCGAACACAAATATATAAATAATAATAATAATAATCTGATTATTACATTAATATTCATTCATTTTTAAATTTTTACATACTGTAAAACAATAATAATATGTACTTTTATTACAGACTTATTTTTTTTATAATTTTTTTTGTGTTAATCAACATTTTAAGATCATGTTATTTGTGTTATTCTTTTAATCATATTAATCACTCTTAATTACTTATATCCTTCTATTTAATTATATTTGAAGAAATATGAAAATATTTCTTATAATATAACTTTTAATCAGTTCAATTAATGTATCAAGCCCCCTTCTCATCTCCTCATTTGTTTTTATGTTTAACCAAACATAAATATATCTGTTTATTTAAAAAAAAAAAAAAAGAAAGAATCAGTTAGTTACCCCAATTTGATGTAACTTTCATTTGAAATAATCAGATTTTTTTTTTTTTGTTTTTTTTTTGTAACCCCTTAATAAACATCATTAAAATTTATGATCAGAGATAATATTTTCTCGATTGAAGTAACTCATTATATAAAAGAATTGTTTCATCCCCTTTTTCTTTTGCTAAAGGGTTAAAATATTTTAACATATTTAAAAATTAACATCTTCATTATGAATTTTGATTATTACATCTTTTTTTTTTTTTTTTTTATTTTGTACATTCAATTCTCATTCCAAATTTTAATTTCCTTTAATTTTATCATAAAAATGTATTAAAATGTGTATAAAAAAATTTAAATGAACAAATTTTTATTTCTATTCATTGTTCTTTTATAAACCCAACTCAAATTTCCCTAATCCTTTTACAAAAATCTTTGTAATCTTGATTTTTTTTAGCACATTTAAAATAAATTTTTTACAAAATGTTCCTGTATATTTTAACTCTGTTTATCCGTCTGTCCGTGTGTTGAGACTGTTAAAAATAAAGAAAAAAAAATTCCTTTCATGAAACACCTTTTTTTTGCAGCCGCACCAGTTACATATCTGCAATTTCAAAATCCGGAAAATCCCTACATTTAAAATGTTACAACAACAAAAGTTCAATTCAAAGACAGCTAATTTTATTGGTTTTATAAATATTTATGGGTTGCCATACGTAAAATTGATTTACCGTTATACGAATACCGTTATTTTATACAAAATTTTTGATTCCTCAATATATCTTCTAAACGACTCATGTTGCAAACTTTAAATTGTTTTGGGAAACGCTAGATCCTTAGAAATTAGTCTGACTGTTTTAAGAAAATTTATTTGTGACGTCCATTGATTAGGAGCTATAACCTAAATCTAAAATTTTTTTGAAGTAATATAAACTTTTTTAAAAAATTTTTTGAAAATATTTTCTTAACCATTTTTGCTTATATCATAATGTTCTAGAAAAAGTTGCAGATCACAATTTAATTCCATGAAACCGGGACATCAGGAAGAGAGAGTTAGATTCTTGGAATCACCATAAGTTTGCTCAGAAAAAAATTCAGATTCTTTGCTATTCACAGGCTATTAAGACTTAAAATTTTTTTTTTTTTTTTTTTGTTTTTGGATCAGTAGGCACCTGTGCATACTAAGCTCTAAAATTATATTCCGACACATGTTAACAGATTTTCTGGATTACATTGGTCTTATATTCTAAATAAGGATATTCTAAATAATTATAATGATGAAATAAATAAATTAAATTAATATATTTTATGTACATTTTTTACCCAAAACTCAGATTAAAACATTGTACAGTTTTGGAAATGTGTTTTTTTTTTTAAAATCACTGGTTTTTTTCCATTACTTGTTATTCTAGTATTATGGTTTGAAATTTTTATACGAATAAATTATTTCTATACCGAAAATATATATATATAGTAATTTACCCAAAATTTTCTAAACGAAATTTATGAATTAAATAAATTTTACGGGGGATGTATTATTGTTACATTTTGATTGTATTGTTACATGCTACCATACGGCTGTCATTATACCTATTGTTATTTTTAACCAACTTTTCTATATATATATATATATATATATATACTAACTTGTTTAATTATTTTCACACCTCAACAGATTTTTCTCATTAGTGTAAAAATATTCCGTTATTTTAAAAATATGGGGATTAAAAAAATTTTATTTGAAAAATTATTATTTTTAATAATTACCCCATATTATATAGTAAGACTTTTGACATCAGATCCTTGTTTTAAAATTAATCATGAACAAAATGTGCATATATATCATCGACATATATAACTTGTTACGTAGATATATATTTTAAAAATGTAGGGTGATTCGCTTTCGGCCTATAAGTATATAAGGTGTATTTGGGGAACCAAAACGAACAACAAATTAATCTCTTGGGAAAGGGTGTCTTAACATTTTCTCTGGGCACTTGAAATAAATTGAACAAAAAAGTCTTGTTTGAATTTTTATTTAATTTTTTTTTTATATTTACAAAAATTACACAACAATGTACTTAATAAACAATATGGTAATAAAATAATGTACTTGTAAAATAATATCTATCGATATTTCAGAATTTGTTAAAAATATTTTTGTCCCAATATCTTGTTGAAAACTGGAAAAGAATCAGATTAGCTCCCAGAAAATAAAAAAAAAAAATGTCTTGTTATAAAGATTTATACTGGGGTACTTAACTTGTAATTAGTACAATCAATCCATTATGAGACACCCGGTTATATTTTATTTGCAGATTGTTAAAAAATTTAAGTCGACACAGTTGTCAACTACTTTTTGATACAAATACAGAATAATTTAAATATGTATAAAAGTATATTATATAAATTATATATTTGAATTGCATAATTAACATGATGAAATGATAATGATGTACTAGAGATGGTTATTTATTTTTTTTTTTTTTTTTGTAGAATGCTGGTTAAATAACCCCAAAGAATTAACATTAGAATTAACAAATATAAGGGTTATAAATGAATTTCAAAAAATTTGAAAAATGTGTTTTTGTTTTGTTGTACATTTAGATACAATTATATACAAGTATGTATATAATATATTTAAAGAGGATGTGAATTGCTTTATTCAAAACTTTTACAAAGATCAACCAAGGTAAAATTAAAATCTATTAATATCTATAGAGTTGATTTAAATTTAATGATGAAAGATATGATATATACATATGTTAATCATGTTATAATAAATTGTTTTATGTAAAGGCAATACAACTTAATATGAATTACTTTTTTAATTACTATAAAAGACAAAAATAAATACATTGTTAAAAAATATTATTGTTACATTATTATAAAATCATTTTTGTGATACCCTACACCTATTAAATAGGTTAAAGAGTGTATCAATTTTGGTATGGTGTTTTAAACCACTGGAAAGGAAGCAAACTAGATATGGAAAAGTATATATATTTATGATTAACGTCACCTTCTAAGTTAATTTCGCGATGTCCGTCCGTCCGGAAGCACGATAACTCTAAAACTAATAATGAAATTTATACTTCAGGTTAATAGTCATGACAGTAGGGCGGGAATTGCATGTGGACGAGATCGGCGAATGGGTTCGGATTCTTGAAGTTTTTGATTGATTTGAGGCCAAACGAGCCTTATTCCGAAACTAAAGAAGGTAGAACCTTCATAATTAGCACACAGATGTTTTTTTCTATTTTCTTTGTGTCTTTGAAATTTGGCACCAATTAAGGGAATGATTCGGGTACCACCCACACAACTCCCAAACCTTAAAGCATATCTTCAAAATTAATAAAAGTAGTAACTTGGAATAAAATATAGAAGGTTCGATTTTGATATAAGGGTGCTCTTTAATTTTTTTGATATAAGGGTGAGCTCAATTGAAGTTGTGGTTCAATCCCAACACTAAAAAGCTTATCTTCGAAATTAATAAAGATAGTAACTTAAAATAAAGATAAAACCTCAAATTTGGTAGAAGGGTTTTTTGACCTCATGTTCCTGAAATGTGGGATCTATTGGAGTGGTGGTTCACGGATCTCCCACGCACCTCCTACGATCTAACAATCCTATTTTCAAAATTAATTAAGATAGAAACCTTAAATTTGATACATGAGTGTTTAAAAGTTTTAAATCTGTAATTTTGTAATTGCATTTTATAAATACATTTATTTCATATTCTTTTGTTTTTAATTTTTTCAAATTAGTAAGCATTTTTAATATTTTTGAATAGATATAAATTTTTTAGAAAAATTTTTTAGTTGGTATTAAAAAATTAATTTAATTAATTATGTCTTACGATAATATCTAATCTAATTTGAGCTAATCAGGTGTAAGGTATTACAAAGTTGGTTGCACCGAAAGGTATAAATTTAATTTAAGAAGTAATGTTAAAACTCGTTTAATTTAATCGCCCACTTTTGTAGTTTTGAATTTTACTCTTTCAAAGAATGAAGCCAAACTAAAAGTCGGTGTTTTGTCATAACTGTAAACTTAGTGCCATACAGATAAGGATTTTAAAATTGGGTCCCTTGTTATTATTTCTATAAGTTTATTAAATGTTTCACGACATTTTAAAAAATTTTTGTTAATTTTATTGTTCCTTTTCAAACTATTTGTTAAAGGTTGTGCAATTTTGACATAATTTCTAAAAAATTTACGGTAATATCCTTGTAGCTGCTAGTTTTAAATTTTTTAAACCTCGACCTTTTTTGAACTAGGTTTACTTCCATGATCCGTTAATAAATATCCAAGGAATTCAGTATTTTAACAAAAAAAAAAACCACCCTTATCGCCACCCAAATTATATTATAATTTGTATTTTATGCCCTACACCTATGAAATAGATGAAAGTGTACATTTTCTTTTGTAAGGTGTTTGTAACCACCAAAAGGAGGCCAGCTAAATATTGGAAAGTGTATAAATTTTTGATTAGCATCAACTCCTGAGTCAGTTTCGCGATGTCAGTCCGTCCGTCCGTAAAGCACAATAACTCAAAAATTAATGGAGCTTTTGAATATCGTACCTTAAAATATAGATAGAACCTTCAAATTTGGTACACGGGTTATGCTAATTATGCAATCTTGATTAAATTTATAATGTAGGTTACTAGTAGTGAAAGTACTGCGGGGTTCGCATATGGTCGAAATCCGATTATGGGTGCGGATTCTATAAGCTTTTGATGAAGGCCTAATGAACATATTCCGAAACTTATGAAGATAAAACCTTAAATTTTGGTGAAAGGGTGTTTCTTTCTTTTCCTTTGTGCCCTTGAAATTTGGGATCAATTGGAGTAGTGGTTCGGGTACAGCCGGAAAAATTCCCAAGACCCAACAAGCATATCACTAAAATTAATAAAGATAGAAACTTTAAATTTGATATAAGAGTGTTCTGTTTTGTTTCCATTCAGTTCTTACATTAGGGATTAATTTCTGGTTCAGATACCTTCCACATTCTTCCAAATATCTAACAAGCATATCTTCGAAATTAACAACGATAGAAATCTGAAATGTGGTACAATAGAGTTCTGTCCTATTTGCTTTCTAATTTAATACTTTTATATTTTTATAAGGCTAAAAGTAATTATAAGTAATTATATTATAAGTAATCATAATAATTATGACACATAATATATATATAATCAACTAATTGTATATGATACTTAAATTCTTTTCAATGCCTACTAAAAACATTTTCTGCATGTACGTAGAATTTATTTTTATTTTTAAATAAATTAAGTATTATATTTGTCATAGAATATTGGCAGAATTATGATTGTAATATTTATTTATAAAAGAAGTGTTACAAATTCCTTATCATAAATATAAAAATTGAGAAATAAGTAATTTATTCTTCCTTTACCTGTAAACTGGATCAAGGAAAGGTAAATAAAATTATAAACTAAATCAAACCAGAATTTTCCAAATTAAAATAGTTAAACTATTAAAAATTGAATTATGCGGGACATTTAAAAATAAGTAAATTAGGATATCAAATTTAAAAATGATTTAAAATTAAAATAATCTGTTTTCATCTGTTATATGTTTATTTCCACGGCAAGGGGTTATACTTCGAGGTTTTCATCGTTTCCAGGTTTTTCTACTTTTCTCATCTTGTCCATTTTATTTATACTCTGTTTAGTTCTGCTATTACCTTTCTCATCTGTCAAAGAAGTAGTGTAGAGGTCGTTGAATCTATTCACTCGATATTAAATCAGTTTGGATCATCATTTGGGTACGAGTAAATAGATATGCATAATTTTTTAAAGTTATAAATTTCTTAGTTTATTTTTGATTTATCTTTAAGTCGAGTACTGTATATGAAGTCAAGTAATTTTTCTTGATCATCAGTCGTAGTTGCTTTAACTAGATATGATACAAGATTTAAAAAGTTGTGGAATTTGTGTCTTTCAACATCGAATACGGGTTATTATTTTAATAATTTTGTCTATGTCACAGTTCATTTATGATATTTCTCCCTGAAAATAATTTTTCTTTAATTTCTTTGTAATTATTTAAAAAGATTGTTCTTATTTGTTCTTTATTTGTTAATCAAGTTTGATTTAATTTTTCTTTAAATTTGATTTTAAGAACATCGGCTAAATTATTTTTCTCTACTAAAAATGTTCTGTAATTTTACTCTTATTAATAATTTGAATAGGTCTTTGTAAAATTTAGATAGACTTTAGTAATATTCTTTGAAGTTTGTTAAAGTCATTATTGTTTAGCTCTGAATAAATTGCTGTGGTACCCGTTTTTATCAATCTTCTAAGTAAATTGTTTAAAAAATTTTCATTTTCGAGGTCTTATTTTGTAATATAAATTTGTCTCCACCTCTTTTTAATTTTTTTACAAATTCATTTGATTTATTTTGAACAAGATTCTTTGCGTTAGATATTTATGAATAATGTTGCCAGCAATTAGTATTTGGTCGTCTAATTCTTCGCTATGAATTGTAGCTATTTCTTCATTTAATTCTTTTACATGAGTAAGCCTGTCACTCTTTTTATAAAATATTTACATATTTTTATATGTAATAATCTAAAAACTATGTTTTAGTTCTTCGTTATTTATATGATCAGTTTAAATCCGATCAATTATTTGATCAATTATTTAGTATCAATAGAATAATATTTATAGATTGCTGAAAATGAACATGAGTTGATAAATTAGTTGATAGATGAGTTTCTCTGATGATTTCAATGGTATCTTCAAAATTAGTCATTGCTTCGATAGCTCTTAAAATGTTTTGGCCCAAAATAGCGTTAAAATTATTGTTTTCTAATTTTAGTAATTTCCAGCTGGGTGGTACAGTGGTTAGATGTTTAACTTTCATGCGAAAGGCCCGGGGGTTACTAATCCCAATGAAAGGCAAAAAATTTTTATCTGGTTTTCGACTCGGCTCGGCAGCTACTATTCGTCATTGGGTTCAAATTAATGATTTAATCAATAAGTAATAGTTTTATATCATAAAAATATACAAAATATACACAAAATTTTTTAATTGAATAATATAGCTCACAGATATAGAATAGCACATAATAAGGCGTACTATCTCTCATTTGATCAGTTCTAACAATATGAATATAATATTTAGTTTATAACAGTGAATAGTTACCACGTACAAAAAACAAAAAAAAAAAACATTTCAGCTTCATGATACAGTTCTAATTGAACTTTCCCTATAATTTCAGAAAAAAATTTTTTTTTTCTGTTAAAATGATAATTTCCATTGGATTTTTAAGTTTAGATCTTTTAATTTTCGGAAATAATTTACTAACTAGAATAGAGGGTTGAAGCTTCCGAATCTATTAAATTTAATTTTAAAGTCATTTATTGTTAATTCTACTATTGGTAGTTTATTTTCAACAGCCTGATGTGAAATTTTTGTATTGGTTTAACGAAATAAATTAACGAAACAAATTTTTTTTTTTTTTTAATAAAAATGTGGGCTGTAATCAATTTGATAGGGGCTTCAGTGGGTAAGCATAATAAAATTGCTATGAAAACTGTCGGCTTTGTGAAACACACAACCAAAAAATATAAAAAAAAATTTTTCTAAGACAAATGTACACAAACGAAATGTACACAACACAACAAAAAAAAAAAAAATTTTAAAGTTTCTACTATAATTAAACAAACAAGATCATTCCTAGGAAAAGCGGTTAGCAAAATAGTACTATTCAAAAAATTTTAACCCGTTTTTATTTGGTATAAAATTCAAAATTCAAACAGATTATCGTTCATTAAAACAGTTAAATTTCTTTTCCTCTTCTTAGTTCTAAATGTGAAAACTTCAATTGTTTGTTACGTTGTGAAAATATCAAACTTTAAATGTTTTAATGTTATAACCGCTTATAAACGAAATGAATTGTTCTAAAAATAATTTAATTTTATCGATTCGGTGCCACAGTTTTTAGAGTGCCATTCTTCCATGCGAAAGACCCGAGTTCAAATCCCAATGAAAATTAAAAAAACTTTTATCTGGTTTTCTACTCGACTCAGCTCACCATTCGTCATTGGGTTCAAATTAATGGCTTAATCAATAATTAATAATTTTATACCTTTAATAAAAAAATACATTAATATAAAATAATAATTTAATTGAATAATATAACTCACAGATATTATAGAATACCATATAACTCAAATTCAAAATTATTACAATATATAAACATGAATTGTATCTATTGAAAATCTAGGACATTTCTGCATATTGTTATAAGGCGTAGTACTATCTCATATTTTAAATATATGTCGAATTCATTTGATCAGTTCTAATAATCTAATATATAAAATTCTCGTGTCACAGTTTTCGTTGCCATACTCCTCCGAAACGGCTTGACCGATTTTGATGAAATTTTTTGTGCTTATCCGGTATCTATGAGAATCGGCCAACATCTATTTTTCATCCCCCGTAAATGTTAGGGGTAGTCCACCCCTAAAATTTTTTTTTTATTTTTTAGAGAAAATTTTTAATTTCTATTTTTTTATGATATAACATACAGAAATACATTGAAAAGGTCTTGCCGAGCTTAACAACTTTTGTTTGGGGACCAAGGTTCCAGGAAGCCCCACTTGGGTCCAGAAAGCGTTTAAAGCCCTTTATATAAAATCAGCTGTATATGATCATGTGGGGTATCATTGAAAAGGTCTTTGTAAGCTTAACAACTTTTGTTTGGAGACCAAGTTTCCAGGACGCCCCAATTGGGTCCAGAAACCGTTTAAAGCCCTTCATATAAAATTTTGCTGTATATGATCATGTGGGATATCATTGAAAAGATCTTGGCGAATTCATAGGTAGTCATAAATAATTACATATATATATATATATATATATATATATATATTCAAACGTGCATATATATATAAATCTATATATATACATATATATATTTATTTTCAGTTGAATTTTGTTTTTTCAAAATGCCGACTAATTAGATTATAAAAAAAAGGAAAGAATTTAATTTAAAATTTAAAAAATTTGTTTTTAATTAAAATTAAAAATTAATTATGTGTACAAAAAAAATTCAACCCCAAGAGATTTCAAAGAATTTTTTCCTTTATTTAAAATTAAACTCCAGTCATTTGAGCTTTTGCTTTGACTCTAGGGAAACATGGACCGGGACCAGCAACACGGACGGGGGCCAGCAACGCGGACCGGGCATACCTAGTATAAATATAATATTTTAACCTCCTTTTGAAAAAGGAATATAATTTCAAAATTGAATATAAAAAAATTATTTTTATCGAGTGTTTTTTTTGCAAATTCGTCCAATTAAAATGAGTTTAAAAATTTAAAGTTGCTTCTTTGTTCTATCTAACATTTTGATTTCAAATACATATATCATATCTTTTTTGAAAAAAAATAAAAAATAAATAAAACAAAAAAAAACTCTTAAAATAACATTTTCATAAATGTAACAATAAATTTCTAAATTACTAAAAAATGTTAGATACATGGTGTCTTTTAGTAATATAGAATGAGACTTTAACAAGAAATAGAAAAAAAAAAAATCATTAAATTTGAGGATTTTATGTTCACATAACACGTCCTGTTCAAGCATCTTTTAACACTATATTATTCCTCTTCATTTACCTCCAGTTAAAAAAGAAAAAAAAAAACAAAAAACAAGAATAAAAAAAAAAATAAAAAAATTTAAGATTTTCAGATTTGAAAAACTTTTTTTTTTTTAGTTCTGTTTGTTTTTGTTTTTTTTTTTATTTTAGCAGAATAGCAACTTTATTTTATAAATATTTTGGGTTTTATTAATACATTTTAATACTTGATTAAGGTGAGCTTTGGTCATGTGCAACATTGTCCTTTAATTTTTAAAATGAGTTTTGCTTTTATTATGGGAAGAATTGTCAGTGCAACAGTGTTGTTTCACGAAAAATTTGACAGCGAAATGAATTGATTCTCATAACATATTCAGATCTACAATGGTCCCAGACAATGGCAGTAATGTGTGAAATAAGTGTGATTAGATATTAGCAAATATCAAGTATGAGGAGGGATATAGGTCTATTAAAATGAATGTTCCCATGACGTCAAGGTGGATTAAAGTCCTGTATTTATTTATTTAACAATTGTGCCAGCGACTTATCACACTAATCAAATAATATTGATAAGTGAGTGTTTTTTTACTGATCAAACTTCATTGCTAACACTCATATATATTAGTCATAAAATGTTGATGCAAAAGCGCCCACACATCCTTACGTTTCGATAGAGTTGTAGTGGGTCTGAAATAGGTTTGTTTTAATGTGTGAATGTGTAGTATTATTTTTATTGGTCTCTTAAATATGCCAGCAGCTGTAGTTAACAAGTTGTTTAGCACTGTTGTTCTAAATGATCTGTTCCATGAATGTGTTACCATAAAATATCGTCAATTAAAGTGTTAGAAAATGTGATGTAAGTTGCAACCTTCTATTCCCTTCTATTTAAAAACAAACCTATGGTTGAAGATAGGATTATTAGCCATTATACATTCGAGAAATTAATATATTAAGTATATGTAGGTTATACAGGGTGTCCGAGACTCAAGTACGCGCACTACACTCAGTGATTGGGGGGGCATTAAAACAAACAAAAAATTGTACTGGAGGGGGGGGGGGTGTCTATTGTGGACCCTTTTCGAGATATGAGGGATTAAAGATTTAAGGAGACTTTTCATAAAAATATCAATAACTTTTGAACACCTTCCTGTAGAGAGATAAAAAAAAAACCCATTTTGTATAGTAAGTTGTCAAAATGTTAATTTTTGTTTACTAATGATCCCCATATACCCAACAGTTACAAAGTTATGACCCCCCCCCCCCCCCCCTCCAGTACAATTTTTTGTTTGTTTTAATGCTCCCAATCACTGAGTGTAGTGCGCGTACTTGAGTTCCAGACACCCTGTATATTAATAAAACATTTTTGGAATTGAGAATATTAAAACACAAAAGCGTGCATATTATATTTTTTCAAAAAAAAAAAAAATGCAATAGAAAAAATAAGGTTTACAACCCCTGTATTGAAAGTGTATTATAAAAAAAAAGTTCCACCTGTATCTAATGTTCAAAAGTGTTTCTGACAATTTTTTAAGATATGTAATGGGTTTCACCTTTATCTATATGTTACTTTTTTGTTTTATAAAAATAAAATGTTCATTTGTTCCTGTTGTTTTATGTTGTGAATTAATGTGCGTTTTGTTGTTGATTGTTCTTTTGATTATCTCTAAATAGAATATTGTTCTGTGTGTTAAGTTGTTGTTTATTTTGATGTGAAAACTGTTTTTGTTTTTAAAGAAAGTAAAGTACAAAAAAAAAAATTTAAGCCAAGAGTAAAGCATCAAAATCCTCTTATTTTTATTTTTCAACACAACAAAAACAAAAACACAAAACATTATAATAATACTTTTGTATTGAAGGGTGGTTTGGTTAGTTGGTCAGTATATTTAGCCAAGCATTGTCCATATTGAAAATATGAAAACAAAATAAAAAGGATATATAAACATACAAGTGTTTAAGTTTGTTTTTGGGGTGTGAAACGAATGATGATGACGGTGATGGTCATTGTTTATTGACTTTTTATAAAGTAAAACACGTTGATATCTAATCTTAAATAACTCATAAAAAAAAAAAAAAAAAAACCGTGTTTGGTAAGAATTTGAAATGTTGTTATTTTTATTGTTTACGGATTTTTTTTTTTTTTTTTTTTTTTTTTTTTTTTTAGAATCGAAATTAAAGATTTTGTTATCTAAATTACATTAAATTAACTTTCACTTAATTCTACCCGATAACTTAATTTGTCCCCTGTGTTTCTTTACAAAAAGCGATTTTGAATAAAAAATATATTAAATACAGATTATAGAAAAATGATAATATTGGAAATTTTTTAGAAGTAGTTTTAATAATTACGATAGTTCAATATTCTTCTTCTTCTATGACTCTACAGTTCGGTGTGAACTTTGGCCTTCATAACTATTTGCCTCCATATCTCCCGGTCTTTTGCCGTTGTTTCCCAATTTCTCACTACTTGTAGTTTTGAAGCATCGTTTTCAATGTTGTCTTCCCATCTTGTTCAGGGTCTTCCTCTAGCTCGATTTAATATAGGTCTTAGATGTAATATCTTATATGGCATTCGATTTTCCTGCATTCTCACACTGTGTGCCTGCCCAACTTAGGCGTTGTGATTTACTGAAACGAATAATGTCTTAATTTTTTATAAGTTCATTTAGTTCAGCATTATTCCTTCTCCTACTGTAATCTCCATTTTCTACCCTTATAGGGCCATAAATTTTTCTTAGTATTTTCCATTAAAAAATTAGGAGATCGTTTTCGTCAGCCATATTCAGTGTCCCCATACCTCACAACCGTATGTTACCACAGGGCGTATTATTGTTTTATAAATTAATAATTTCGTTTCCCTTGTCAAGAGAAGTGGATTGCATTAATTTTTTGTATGCAAATAGGCATTTATTTCCTGCTTTAATACGTTCTTGAATACAATATTTTATACTATTGTCATCATTTTTTACCATTACTCGAAGGTATTCAAAGCTTATTACTCCCTGAAAAGTAGATCATATCAATCGTTATATCTTGCGGTTGCCTTCTTCTTTCTATCTGATATCTGTGAGTTATATTTTTAAAATAAATTATTTGTTTTTATTTTGTATTTGTTTATTAACTATATATATAATATTAACTATTGATTAAGACATTATTTTAAACCAAATGTAGCGAATGATAGCTGAATTGAATACGAACTTTTCTAATGAAAAGTCGGCATTTTAACGATTTTGCCAACCAGTCGCAAAAAAGTTTCTTTGAATAATTTTAATACAACCATAAAAAATTATGAAATATATATAAATTTTTTTATTTGTGATACTGTTCAAATGTTGGAATAATAAGCTTTTCTTTCCAATAACCTATCAGTTATTATCAATCCTAATATTTAAATTGATCTTTTTACATTCCACTTACCACTTAAGTATAAGATTTCAACAATAGATAGTTTAGTTTTCGATAGTTTAATATGGCTTCGAAAAGGAAGGATATATTTATGGAATACTGTATGTAGATTTAAATAAAGTTGAAGAAATTTCAGTTTGTATTTAAATTTTTTTTAAATAAGATAATATTTTTTTAAAAAAAAATTCGATTTGTTCTAATAACTCACAGATGAAAAATTAAAACAGGGGTTGACTAGGCACAATTCTAAAACTACAATGCGTATTTATGAGTCTAGTTTTTCCACAACTCTACAATGCCTATTTTTATTTCCAATACATATTAATGAGTCGTTTAAAAGACGAAACTATTAATTATGTTCTATAATTTAAGATGAGCACCCTGTATTTTATGCTTTTTTCTTGTTTTTAGCACATTTTCAAAAAAATTTTGTAAAAATGTGCCTATATAGAGTTTCACTCCGTCCGTCCGTATGTTTACGAAAAAATTTTGCATCGTTTGAAATAGAGAAAAGAAATTTTAACCAAGAGTAGGTATTACAAAAAAAAATAATTTCGTAGAAGAATTTTTTTCTGTAGCCCCACCCGTTACGGAGCTGCAGCCCCCCAATGTTGGAAAAAGCCCTATATTCAAATTGTTAGAGTTCTATTAGGTGTATTTTCAATCTGAAAACGGCAAAAGATAGCTGGTTTTATAAACTTTATAAGTTTTTAAAAGACAAATGTTTAGGATTGCCATACGGTACTAAAATTTACCATTATGCAAAACTTAATTTTTGCAAAATTTTTGGCTAGACATATCTTCTAAACGGGCCATAAGCTAGGGTCTTGAAATTTTGGGAGTAGTTAGATCCTCAGAAATAAGTAGAAGTGGGTTAGCAAATTTTTTTTGTCACGTCCCCTGGTTTGCAGCTCTATAAGGGCTCGAAAATTGAAATTTTGCTATTTTTAAACACCTGTAACTTGAATACCTGTTCAAATTTTTGTTTGTTAATATACAAAATTTGAAGGTCCAAAATTATACTTTAACATATGTTAAAAGATTTTCTTAAATTTAAAAGCGGTTCTTTAAATTGAAGAAAGTGCCTCTCAGTGTTAAACATTTTTGCTTAAATAGTAAAATTCTAAGTAAAATTCCAAATTTTGGTATAATTCACAATTTAATTCCTTGAACCTAAAAAAGTTTGGGGGAAGGGGAGTAATGAAGATTAGATCCTTGAAAAATTATGCAACCTTCCCCATAGAGGGGCTATTAGGACTTTAAAATTAAAAAATTTACTGTTTTAAGTAGTAAACAGTAACTTAGTCACCAACGTATATATTTCTTAAATTAAACGTTAACATTGAAGCTTCAACATTATATTCCGATAAAATACTCAGTATGAAACACATACTGTATTATATTGAAACTGTGCTTTTTTAAAAACCCTTGGTTTTTTTCATCACTTGTTATATTATCATTTCACGTTCCCTTATAACATATGTTTATGATTTATATGTTTTCATTATGCTTCTAAATATTTCTTTTATTTTTTTTTTTGTCAATTATATTAAGAATTGGGTGTAAGGGTAAAAATTTGTTTTGTTTTGGTTTGTTATTTCCTTATTACAAAAAAAAAAACTATTAAAACCACGAATATGTCATAGATCAAAAACAAACCCATAGTTAATACTTTATTTTACTATATATGAATGGAGAATGTTAATTGAATCTTATTCTACATACAAAATTAATTTATTATTATACTATACAATTTGGATTATAAAAACATAATTCATTATTATCATCTCTTTAATGTTTCTATATTTACTACCACCTATTCCTTTAATTACATTTGTTTTATTGCAATTTAGTATAATTGTCAAAAACATTGTATTAATAAGTTTATTAACAAAAATTATATATTAATATAGTAAAAGAATAAATTTAAATGGGTAGAACTTATTTTTTTGGGTCTTATTAGAATTATAATAATCTAGTTTAGCTAGTGGAATTCGGATCTTTCAATTTCATTGCTGAAATGTTTGGTTTCTTTTGTGTTTATTTTTTCTAAAGAAGATTGCAATCTTAAAAGACATCAGTGAACCCAATGCTTTTGGAGGCTTAAGAGCACACTCACTGAACCCACCTTCCTCGTTTCCATAGTTCTGGAATAAACATTTGAACAATATAGAGCATTATAATAGCCAAAAATTAATGAAAGGGAAAGGGATAGGAAAGTGTATGATTTAAATTAAGGATTGAATGGGTGTGCAAAAGAATAACTTGACTCCTCTCCTTAACAGTTTTGTAAATCATTGGTATTAAATTTATTACTATATATAAATTAGATTCAGCTGGGCAAACGGGTATTGAGGAGGAAATTAAAATTTTTTTGGAATATTTTAATGAAGCTCAATAAAGATTTAACTATAGTAAATATTTATTCAACAGAAAACTAGCATCAATATTTCGGCATTTACTTAAAAACGTAGATTATTTTGTGACTACATTTGATCATAAACAATGCCAGCAGTTTTTTGTATCGGTACTTAGTAGCAGTGTTAATTGACAACAATATTTAAGTTTTGGCATGGAATATAAATTAAGCATTAGCTTTTCTTTTAAAATGGGTTACAATAAAGAATAGTTAGCAAAACTATGTGAATTTTTGTTACAAATCATGGATAGGTAAACTATAAGACATACATTCGGGACTTTCCCTTTTTCGGCGGCCTTAAAAGACACAAAAGGAACGTTATTTACAAATTTTATTTTACCATTCATCAACACCTTGTATTAAACGCAATTTGAACAATATTTTATTCATCAGTTGAAAATTCTTCCCAGACCAAATGCTTTAAGATTTTCTAGTAGCGCGGTAAGCTAATCCATGATAAAAATTTATGGTAACTTTTTGGCAATTTTATTTGCTTTACCATATTATTGCAAAAAGCAATAGAACAGCCCCATCTAATTCATTCAACAGGTCACGCGTTAACCATTTTGATTGTTAAATGATTTATATGGATACAATTAAGATATTAGCTGGAACGTTTTTATCTTCTTTTAAAAACAACTGTTCCTTTTAGTTTTTCTTTCAAAAAAATTTTGTAATCTAATACAATTACTATATAAAAATAAAAAAAAAACGAGGAAGAGTGTAGTAGAGTAGACTGTGTCAACTCTGGGATACCCGTATGACCGTAACATATACATTATATCATCCGGTTAATTACTTTTGGCTTTATTAAGTGTAGTGGAATACTCATATAAAATAAAGAGTTGTATGGCAGCTACTCTAACCCTCTGCAGCAGACCAACCAAATTTTGCAAAAACTTTGGCCATTACACTAAACAACTGTCGGCAAAAATTCAGACACCCAGCTTCATTAGGTGGAGAGTAATGCTCATATAAAATAAGAAGTTGTAAATTTTGCAGAAACTTTGGCCATAAAACTAAACTACTTTTGGCAAAATTTCAGAGACGCAGCTGTAATAGGTACAGAGTAATGCTCATAAAAAGAAGTTTTATGGCAGCTACCCGAACCCATGGACCAAAATGGCTGGATTTAAATAGCGATGACGGCTATTGCAAAAAAACGAATTTGCGAAAATTTCAAGATCCTAGCTCCTTTAGTTTTTGAGTTATCGTGCGGACGGACAGACGGACGGACGGACAGACGGACGGACGGACGGACAGACGGACGGACGGACGGACAGACGGACGAACAGACGGACGGGCGGACGGACATACATAGCTAAATCGATTTATTTTTCGATTCTGATCCGATCCATACACTTGATTCTATATCTAGCCCCCCTCCTTCTCTGCGTCACAAACGTAATGGCAAATTTATTATACCCTTTGACTATATAGTCATACGGGTATAATAAAAACGATAATAGAAAAAAAAGTAACTAACTATTAAGAGATTAAATCTTTATTTTTGGAGATTAATATAAAATGTGTACATAACAAAAGTGAAAAAGGCAAAAGGAAATGAGAAAATTGAAAAAACGAAGAGTGTGAAAAATCAAAGAAGCAATTAAAACCATTTAGTAAGTAATAAATACACAATAAACGATTTGTTTTTTTTTTTTGTTAGTTTTTCTTTTTCACATTTTTTCACCACACGTCCTTTTACAATATGCTTTTATTTATTGTTTTTTTTTTTTCTTTTTTTGTGGAAATTTAAGTGTGGAAATGCATTTTAAAATAAAAGCTTTATTTGTTAATTTTTGTAAGGCAGATATCCGTGAATAAATCGCTTTGATATCGTCAGAACAAGAATTCCGTGAGTTACTAGCATTTATAAGATTTTTGTGGGAATATATAGCTATATACAATTGTAAGTTTAGTTTAGTAATTAGGTTGATAGATATTTTTCTGTTACTTTAGATTATAATACACTATACAATATACGAGGGGATGGTCCCAAATACCCAAAAATTTCATTGAAAAATCAATTTTAACGTTTAATAAATTAGTCAATTTCGCTGTGCTTAAGTGCGAAATGCCCCTCACATTTGCGAGCCCCATTGTGCCTTTTTACAAGGGCGGCTGAAATAAAGTGTATTCGACTTTATGACACAAAATAGCGGAAATAAATTTGAATTACCAATTCAATCTTATTTCCAAAAAAAAAAACATTTAAAATATAAAATCAAATACAAAAAACACGAAATAAAGGCGATTCGACTTTCTCACCAAAACGCGGAAGAGTGGAGTAGAGTAGACTGTGTCAATAATATCCGATAAATTACTTTTGACAAAAAATATAATCCGATAAATTACTTTTGACAAAATTTTGAATACACAACTTATTAGATTTTGAGGCAGCTGTTCGAACCTCTTCCATTATACCGACAAAATTCTATACAGACTGTGGCCATTAAAGTTAACTACTTTATTTAATTAAGAGTAATTTTCATATAAAACAAGTGATGAAAAAAAAACCAAGGGTTTTTAAAAAAGCACATTTTCAAAATAATATAGTGTTTTCATACTAAGTATTTTATCGGATTCAATATTAACGTTTAATTTAGGAAATATATACGTTGGTGACTAAGTTACTGTTTACTACTTAAAACAGTAAATTTTTTAATTTTAAATTCCTAATAGCCCCTCTATGGGGAAGGTTGCCCAATTTCTCAAGGATCTAATGCTCACTACTCCCCTTCCCCCAAACTTTTTTAGGTTCTAGGAATTAAATTGCGAATTCCACCAAAATTTGAAATTTTTCTTAGAATTTTACTATTTAGGCAAAAATGGTTAAAACTAAGAGACACTTTCTTCAATTTAAAGAACCCCTTTAAAATTTAAGAAAAACCTTTAACATATATATTAAACCTTTAATATATAATATAATGTTAGACCTTTAAATTTTGTATATTAAGGAAAAAATATTTAAACAGGTATTCAAGTTACAGGTGTTTAAAAATAGCAAAATTTCAATTTTCGAACCCTTATAGCTCCTGAACATGGGGCTTGACAAAAAAATTTTGTTAACCGACTTCTACTAATTTCTGAGGATCTAACTTCTCCCAAAATTTCAAGACCCTAGCTTGAACCGTTTAAAAGATTTGTGGGGCCAAAAATTTTGTAAAAATTGAGTTTTGCACAGTGGTAAATTTTAGTACCGTATGGCAACCCTAAACATTTAAGCGAAGCATTTTTGTAAAGTATATAAAAGCAGCTCTCTCCAACCGTTTTTTGATTGAAAATAAACCTATCAAAACTCTTGTTATATCAATTTAAATATAGGACTCTTTTGGAATTTGCAGGGGCTGTAGCTTCGTCACCCTTCAAAATTAATAAAAACCTTTGACACATGTTGAAATATAATTATAGAGCTTTGAATTTTGTATATTACTAAAAAAAAATTTGGACAGGTATTTAAGTTACAGGTGTTTAAAAATAGGAAAATTTTAATTTTCGAGCCCTTATAGCTGCAAAACAAGGGACGTGACAAAAAAAATTTATTAACCGACTTCTACTTATTTCAGAGGATCTAACTACTCCCAAAATTTCAAAACCCTAGCTTGGCCCGTTTAGAAGATATGTGTGGCCTAAAATTTTGCAAAAATTGAGTTTTGCATAATGTTAAATTTTAGTACCGTATGGCAACCCTAAATATTTATTTTTTAAAAATTTATAAAGTTTATGAAACCAGCTGTCTTTTGTTGTTTTCAGATTGAAAATACACCTAATATAACTCTTGTTATAACAAATATAGGGATTTTCCCAACTTTGGGGGGCTGCAGCTCCCTAACAGGTGGGGCTACAGAAAAAAATTCTTCTATGAAATTATTTTTTTTGTAATACCTACTCGTGGTTAAAATTTCTTTTCTATATTTCAAGCGACGTAAAAGTTTTTGTAAACATACGGACAGACGGACAGACAGACAGACAGACAGACGGACGGACATAGTGAAACTATATAGGCTTATTTTTACAAAAATTTTTGAAAATGTGCTAAAAAGAAGTTGTATGACAGCTACTAGAACCCACTGCACACCCCAACTAATTTTTTCACAGACTTTGGCCACAAAACTAAACTACTTTTGTCAAAATTTCAAATATCCAGCTTTATCAAGTATAGAGTTATTTTTTTTAAAATAAGAAGTTGTATGCCAGCTACTCGAACCCACTGCAGTAGACCAACCAAATTTTGCAGAAACTTTGGCAATAAAACTAAACTACTTTTGGCAAAATTTCAGATACCCAGCTTTATTAAGTGTAGTGGAATACTCATATAAAATAAGAAGTTGTATGCCAGCTACTCAAACCCACTGCAGTAGACCAACCAAATTTTGCAGAAACTTTGGCTATAAAACTAAACTACTTTTGGCAAAATTGCAGACACGCAACTGTTATAGGTACAGAGTAATGCTCATATAAAAAAAGAATTTGTATGGCAGCTACCCGAACCCATGGCCCAAAATGGCTAGATTTAAATACCGATCCTTTATTTTTTGAGTTATCGCGCGGACGGACGGACGGACAAACGGACATATATAGCTAAGTCGATTAATTTTTCGATTCTGATCCGATCCATACCTTTGAGTCTACATCTACCGCCCCTCCTTCCACAAACGTAATGAAAAATTTAGTATATCTTTGACTTACAGTCATACGGGTATGATAAATAAGAAAAACCTTGTTACAATAATGCTTGGTTTTATAATATTTATAATTTAATTTTATGCATTTATAACATAATAAACATTTAAAAACTCTATGTTTTATTTTCAACCATTTTAAAAATTTCAAAACTAACCAGGGAGTTCAGAAAAGATGAATGTATGTACAACAAATTTAATTTTTTTTTTTCTTTTATATATAAAATTTCAGGACAATGTCAAATTGTCAAAAGCCTGAATTCTCAAATTTAATAGAAAAATATTTCTTATTAACAGCGCTATATATACATAAATCGGATTTTAAGATTAAACACAATACTCATCCAAGACAGGAACCATTATTTAAAACCGTAATTTTAGCAAAAAAATTTTTTTTCGAGCTGAAACCAAAGACTCTTATTATTTTGTGTTCTTACTTAAATAAATGGCCATCTATATTTTAATAGAAAAATAGTCAATAGTAATATTGCAATTTTAAATAACATACGCAGTAAAACATAGATGGCTCTGTTGTAAAAACTAATATTTATTAAATTTATTTTATTTTATTTGACATTACAAAAGTGCTTTTCACGCTGAGGTGGTAAATTTTGTAAGTAAAATAAATTTTAAAACTTTTTTTTGGCATATGGCGCTAATGTTAAATTCAAAAATTTTATTTAAAAAAAATATGAATGTTTTAAAAAAGACGGAAAGCTGCCGTACAAAGTTGTCAATTCGATAACTATGAGTATAATGAAGCTATGAGGTTAAAATTAAAACTGGACAAGTAAAATATTAAGTTTTAGAACAAGTAAAAAATTTACTCAGTCCAATGTTTTAGGTGAGCCAAAATTTTTTTATTTTCTTTTGTTTTGATGGTTATTTTTAAGCAAAAATTTATTATTTTTTTTTTTTATATTTTGTAGTATAACGATATAAAACAATTTTTAATAGTTTTTTTATTTTATATATCACAATGTGTATGCACGGGTATCTAAAAGTTGACAAGAGATTTAGTTGCTCTTGCTCGTTTTATGTTAAACTGTCCTAGAATTATGCAATATTTTGAGGGAACGCTTCAAATTTTCATAAGCAGGCCAAAAAAAATTTTATTTATTTATTATATAAAAAAAAAAAAAACATTTTTTGTGAATATAAATTATTTTAAATGTTTATGAATTAGTTCATTTCAGTTTTTAAAACTCACGGAACATTTTCTGGAAATTTTTTATAAGAATACTAAAACATTTTGATATTATAGATTATGCTTCACAGGAACTTTTCTGTAGTAAGTCTTCTTTATTTTCAGTGAAAACCTGAAATAACGGCTAAGGCCCATTTTACGCATTGTTGCGTAGCTTGCTTGGGTTTGAAAATAAAATAATGTTATCAAAGTAATTTCAAAGTTTCACTCATCCCTGAAATAAAACCAAATGAAATAAAGTCAAAATGAACTTTTTTTTATATATATATCAATATTTTATATATATATATATCGGTTTTATTATTAATATTAAAAATAAAATAATTACATAATAATTACAATCATAAAAAATATGTGTAATCAAATAAATTGTGTATGATTCTTAAATTCTTTTCAATGCCTACTAAAAGCATTTGCTCAATTAATTATTTAAAATTAAAATTATTTTGAATTTTAAAAATTCATTTACTAAATTATGTGACAAAAAGCTAATCAAGACATTAATGTTTTTAGTTTATATCAAACACCAGCAAATTATATGAACCTATATATACGAAAAGTATCTCAAATGAATATTTGATATCAATAACTTTAAGTTTAATTTAGCAGTTTTAATTCTAATATTTCAATCTGAATTTCCATTCCTGTAAACCTGGACAAAAGACTCTTTAAAAAGGACTTACTACCGAATAAACAAAAAAGAATTACAAACGACTTGTAAAAATGTTTAATAGTGCTTCATTAAAAAGAGTCCTAACCGATTTACTAGAGGCGAACTTAAATTGATCTACTACTATTTTAATATATATACATATATATTTATATGTGTTAATATTATTATGTTTTTAATATATAACTTTTCATCGAATAAAATTTTTAAATTAAATGTTGATTTTGAAAAATAATACTTTAACATAACCTTTGGATTTTTTTGAACCTTTTTAATCTTAATTTAAAATTATCTCAATCAGTTTAAGCACTAATGGTATAGAACAATAAAAAAAAGTAAAAAAAAAAAAAATAAATTCAAAGGGCTTTAGTGTAAAGAAAGCACGCTGTTCCCCTTTAAATTGTTTTAAATTAAAAACGTTTCATTATGTTATTGTGGAAATATATAAAATTGAACTATGCATTATATCTAAAGTTTCTGTACTATCTTGTAGTATAAATTATCTTTGTACTATAAATTATTCAAATATTTAAATTATTCATTTGCTCAATGCCACTTAGAACTTCAAATAATACAAATATGATACAGAAATTTACTTGTTAAACCTTGTATTGTTGTAATCATATTTATATATTATTTATTTGAACATATACTATCAAATTGTATATTACACTGCATTTTTGAAGATACAATTATTTTTCTGCGCAAAATCCAAATCAATCACCTTCTGCAGAATCATATATTTTTGGTATCACTGATATAATTTGTTCGTTTTCTCAGTTTTTAGCACATTTTCAAAACAATTTTGTAAAAATGTACTTATTAATTTCATTCTGTCTGTGCGTCCGTTTAAAAAAAAATTTAACACCTTTCGGAACAGAGAGAAGAAATTTTAACTATGGATAGTTTTGGAAAAAAAAAATTATTTCATGGAAGAACTATTTTCTGTAACTCCAACCGTTACGGAGCTACAGTCCCCAAAGTCGGAAAAAGTTCTATATTTAAATTGACAAAACAAGAGTGCTATTGTTGTTGTTGTTTTGATATGGGGGGATAGCATGTGCTATCCTAACACGTGGGCCCTGCAGTCCGTTGTGCACCCAATTTCAATACTTTTATCAATTTATAATTAATATAATTTATTTTAGTTATATTACATGTTTATATATTTTAAATTTTATTTGGTCACCATGGGGATTTGTAAAGAAAAATAATTTTTTAATATTTTTTTTTCAATTAAAAAAAAACCCCTTGGTTAGTTAGCTAAATGTTTACCCACTAACCCACCGAGGCCCTAAGAGTACTATTAGGTATATTTTCTATATATCTGAAATCAGTAAAAGACAGCTGCTTTGATAAACTTTATAAATTTTTGAAAGACAAGGTATAGAGTTGCCATACTTCTAAAATTACTAATATTTATGGTTATGTAAAACTCAATTTTAGCAAAATTTTTGTCCGCATATCTTCAAATAAACGGCTCAAACTAGTTACTTGAAATTTTGAGAGAAGTTACAGCTTCAGAAATTAGTAGGAGTCGGTTAACAAAAGTTTTTTGTCATGCCTTCTGTTTTTCATGCTGTTTCTAAAACACTTGTAACTTGAATATCTGTCCAAATTTTTTATAAATAAAAAGTTAGCAGCAAAATTTTTAATATTTTGGCGTCTATCGCCTCCGAAGTCCCTTCTTAACAAATTATTAGAACCATAATTTTCTATCCAACTTTTGAGGTCTTAAAAATTCAGAATCTCGTACGTATATATATAAATATTTTGGAAAAGGGGATAACCTTAATTTGGTCAAAAATTTAAGATTTTACATTTAAGCAGAATATAATCAAACTACATTTTAAAAATAATGACACCTAACAAAAACTATTACTACAAAGTCTTTAATTACTAATTAATTTTTTGTCTATAACTACTTAATCATTTAATTTTAGAATTTGTTGAATGGATCAACGAATTTTGAAGAATGATCAAAGAATTTGCATAGATTTGTATATCAAGGAATCAAATTTTATATATATATAAATATGTTTTTAAACTTAAGTTCAGTATTACGGAATATAATAACTGACACGATTTGCCTAAAAAAACTCAAAAACTTGTATTAAATATTTTATTATCTGGATGGATTTTGTGTTAAGGAGTTTTGTTGCAACCATACTTTAAGGTTTGAAAGTGTTTCAACTTTAAATGTTGTAATATGTAAACGTCATTTTTATCGTACTTTAAAATACCTGCAAATTTCTGATACACTTTCTGATTAGAATGTAATTTTTAGAATGTTATTATTATTATAGGGGTCTTCACCTAAAATTGGAAACTAGTTTAGCATCGTAGAATTAGAGTATTTTCACGTATATTAAAAATTTACACCAATTTCGAATTTAAACTAAAAATTGCACCTCCTAAAACTTGTGCATATTTTATTTAATAGTTTAGTTTAGATTTTTTTTTTAAGGTCAGAATTATTTTGAATGCTAAATCTATTTAAGATCTCAAAGACCTAATTTCACAAAGTTATTCATTTGGTTTAAGCTCTGCTGGCAAATTACTATAAATCTCATAAGATTTGTTGTATTTTGTATCTTGATTATTAAACCTCATTTTAGACAATATAATACGAATTTTCTCAGCATTTCCAGTTCTATATTTATGCACTTCACTATTCAAACTACTGTATTTGACTTTGTGTTTATATTGTTAGCACACATAGCATGAATACGCATTATCAGCTTACTTTTAAGCAATTGGTAGAGTTGCCGTTCTGATCTTATTACCAAATAAATTTTTTTTTTTTGCTATAAATCAGTTGAGATAATTATAGCTTTGCTTTGAACAGTTTGGAATTAATTTAATATATACTTCTTACACACATCACCCCACCATTATGTAACTGGGGCATGGAATATACAGAATATTAGTTTGGTAAGTTTTGAATCAGTTGTATTTATATTACTTTTTATGCCATTTTCGAATACAATTATTTGTAATAATTTCCTGTCAACACTTTCAAAAGCTTTTGAACATTAAAGAAAAAAGCAGAAACTCTATTCCTTTTGCACTTTTACGTGAAGAATTCTAACGTATATAATTCAAAAATAATAATGTAGATTAACTTAAAAATATTTATCGCAGGACATTACTTTCTGTTAAATTTTAGAAATTCGATTTAGTATTGATTCATAAAATAAAAATAATAGAAAACTTTGCGGATTAAACGAAAGTTTTAAATGAAACAAAGTAACATTAAGGTTTTCTTTAAAAATGTTATTATAGACAATTTAAACTATGAATGCAACAATGAGCCCAGCCCACCAACGTTAAAATTCTACTTCAAAAGTTAAACATATGGGAAAGCAAAACAAATGCACACAATATGAAAGCAACGACAAAGTATCAACGCAAAACTTAATCAACATTTAAATTCTGCACTACGTTGACAGCTAATCGTTTATTTTTTTATCGCAGTCATTTATATTTTATTATTACTTTTGAAATTTGAAATTGAAGAATATAGAATTATAAAAATTAAAAAAATTAAAAATAAAATAATATAAATTAATATTAATTTTTGTTTATTTACTTAATTTGTTAACATTAAAATGTCACTTTAACGCTTTCAACATTTTGCATTGTGCTTAAAAAATTTGATTGTTTCGTTTTTTTTTTGAACATTTTACAATTTGCGATGTTGCGTCCATGACTGGCGATCATTTTGGCCAAGGCATCGAAATAAATCGAAATTAAATAATTAGGTTTATTATTTATTATTCTGAACAAACGAAATGACCTAACGAAATAATATGTTTATTAATAAATGTTCCTTCAATTTTTTTATATTTAATTATGGTGAAGTTATATACTCGTATACCAAATTAATAAAATTCTATTTAGGATTGTTTGATTAGATTTAAAATGACAGATACACACAAATTGTCATTCTGCTCATGAACAAAATAAGATTTTTAGAAAAAAAAAAAAAAAAAACAACCATTTCTGAGCAGAAAATGAACGCAGAAATGTGTATAATTTATGTATATACAGTATACACACATATATATTTTGTTAATATATACACTTTTACACAAAATTCCTTATCTAATAATACTGTGAAAATAGTATCCTAAAATTTTTTTGGTACACACATCAATAGAAAAAGAGAAAGAGAGTGTGTGATAAATAAAAAAAAAAAAAAAAAAATATTAAAACTTAAAAAAAAAATAAAAAAAAAACAAAACAAAAAAAATCCTACCAATATATATATTTATACTTTGTCCCTTGAAATAAATTCTGTACTAAAAAATTAAAAATATATTTTTTAAATAAAACTTAAAAATTTTAAACTTGATATTTTATATAATTTAAAATGTTTATATACTTTAAAATTTTGAAAAAATTTCATTAAACCGTGATTTCCATTTTTTCTAAAAATTAAAAGAAAAATAAATGATTAAAAATATGTATATATACATATACATATATAAATAAATAAAAGTAATAACAAAAATAATAATAAAATAATAGGAAAAGTGTTTTATTTTAATCATATAATATTAATTAAAGAAAATTTTAAGATAAAGCATCCTAAACATATGCAATTAAGTATAAAGCATCCTAAATATATGCAATTAAATTTTCAATTATAAATGTAAAAAAAATTATAAGTGTATGGTTAAATTTTAATAAAATGTATGTATAAATTTTAATTCATTTATATATAAATAATCATATATACATATTTATTGAAAAATAAGTGACATGATAATTTAAAAAAAAAAAAAAAAAAAATAACAAAAACAAAAAATATTAAAAATAATCAAAAATAACTACTTGGTATATAAACAATATTTATTTTCTTTTAAGGATAATTATCTTATTTATTGTACGTGCGTTGATACAAAATTTAATTAAATAATTAAAATAAATATAAATTATTATATTAACATTATTATTACTTAAATTACAATTTTTTTGTGTTATTATTATTATTCATTTCAAACATTTTATTAATTTTTTAATATCTTTTACTTCCAATAAGACATACACATTATGTATATTATTTACATTATTTGTAATTTAAACCAAATAACAATTCTATATATAGGAAAATAGATTTTAACTATTCAAAGATAAATATTTTTAATATATACATATATACTTACATATTATATAAAAAAAAATTTTAAATTCAAGGACAAATTAAAAAAAAAAAACAAAAAAAAAAAATACAATAATAAATATCTTACAGAATTATATCTTACATTTAGAATTATTACATGGTTATATATATATAAAAAAGTTTTTTTTTTTAGCCCATTTTGTTGTAGTTTTTAATTAAAAAAGTTTAAAAGTTTAAATATTTACATATATATATATATATATATATATATATACTCGTATATTGGTACAAGGTAAAATTCTTCAACCTTCAATATTATTAACCCACTTTTACCACCCAATAACATAGAATGACACAACAATCTCTTGCCCAACAAACTATTATACAATATTGCTCTTTCTAGGCTAAGAAATAATAAAGTTTATAACGTGGTTAGATTGTATTTGTCATACACTCTTGTTTGATAATAAATATAAAATAAGGTATTGAAAGTTAAGACCAGAACAAGTATAAAAGTTTTTAATTGATTATGAAGGTTTTTCAAAACCGAATGTACAAAGAATTATATAAATTATATATTAAAAATTGTATGAAACTAAAAGTATATACCTTCCAAAAATTGTTTTTGACGAATTATAAAGGCATATTGTAGTAATTGTAACGACCTCAAAATTATTAAATTCATTCATCAATTTTTGAAAAATTTTTTTTTCATTATATTATCAAAGTGTCAGTGGTCTTAGAACAAAAAACAAAACAAGTTGTTATCTACTTAATTAAAATAAATTTATATTTTAATTACGTTAGTATTTGCTTTGAACTGAAACTTGTCTCAATTCTTCTACTAACAATCTTGAGGTTTTTGATAGATCATATTATTCTGTTTTTTAGAAAAGACAGATAGTCTGAAATTAATATGTATTTAATTGTTACATTCTTAAAGGGGAGGAGTATATTGATAGCTGTTGAAAACTCTTTTTAAATGCAAATTAAATTCCAATTACTAACGCGAACTATCATTAAATAATTTGTGTAAACATAAAATTTTCAAATAAAAGTGTTAACATTGTTAATGCATACATTTCACCATCTTCAAATTTTAATAATTTATTTTACTATTTTAACCGTAATAGATTTGATTTGCTGTAGTTCTGGATTCAAATGATAAGTTAATTTTATGTGCAGATTTTAATCTCCCTAATATTTTTTTTTTTTTTTTTTTATTCCTTTTCCACTCCTTTAAGGAGTACATATAGGGCATTCACCAAGTTTATTTTAAATTTGGCTTCAGTTTCGTTTTAATCATAATATTCACTAAGCCGTTGAATACTCAGCTGTAGCTATTGTATAAGGTTATGTAATATGAATGTACAAATGTTAACTTTGTGCGCCATCTATTATCTTACACAAGAATTATTTATATATTTTTATTAAATCTTATTTACGATATAAACTATTACGATATAATTATACAATTTTACGATATTTTTTTATTAGATATGATCTGACTGGGGTTTGAACCCGAGACCTTCCGCATGAAAGGCGGCGTCTTTACCACTACGCCATTGGTCAGATAATCTCCCTAATATAACTTGGATAAATCATGACGATGATTTTGATTCCTTATTCTCCAGTTAATGAACTTGATTCACAATTTATTAATGGTTTAAATACCAACAATTTAAAACAGTTTTCCATTATCGCAATTTTAAAGATAAACAATTGGATCTAATATTTACATCTGATTGGAATAATTTTATTTTTTGTGAATCGGTGTTACCGCTTGTTACGTTGGACCCATACCATCCCCCAACAAATTTTATCTATTGTTTAACAAATTCCGTAAATTATGAAGGAGCAAATGCTTATAGTTTTAATTTCAACAATAATATAGACCTTAATCAAATAACAATTAGATTTTATGAAATAATGTTCGATGGTTTTACTCAAGTTGTTCCTATTTAAAACGAGGAAGTAGAGTAGACTGTGTCAACTCTGGGATACCCATATGACCGTAACATATACATTATATCATCCGGTTAATTACTTTTGGCAAAATATCAAACACACAGCTTTATTAAGTGTAGTATAATGCTCATATAAAATAAGAAGTTGTATGGCAGCTACTCGAACCCTCTGCAGGAGACCAACCAAATTTTGCAGAAACTTTGGCCATAAAACTAAACTACTATTGCCAAAATTTCAGACACGCAGCTGTAATAGGTACAGAGTAATACTCATATAAATAAAGAAGTTGTATGGCAGCTACCCGAACCCATGGACCAAAATGGCTGGATTTTAAATAGCAATCACGGCTATTGCAAAAAAACGAATTTGCGAAAATTTCAAGATCCCAGCTCCTTTAGTTTTTGAGTTATCGTGATGACGGATGGACGGACAGACGGACGGACATACATAGTAAATCGATTTATTTTTCGATTCTGATCCGATCCATACTCTTGAGTCTATATCTACCTCCTCTCCTTCTCTGCGTCACAAAGTAATGGCAAATTTATTATACCCTTTGACTATTTAGTCATACGGGTATAAAAAAAAAGAAGTTCTAAATCTAGTCCACCGAGGTTCACAAAGAAGCTTAGATCTCTCAAAAATAAGAAAAACAAAACCTTGCGTAAATATCTCAAAACAAAACATATTACCGAATATAACAATAACAATTCTGTCATATTGTTTGAGAATTATCAAACCTTATCAAATCTACTTTATAATAATTATATTAATTAAATGGTATATCAAAGTCTGATCCGAAAAAATTTGGGAAATTCATAAACTCTAAACGTAAATGTGACGTTTATCCAACATTTTTTAAGTTTCAATTCTCCTTTGAGTAATGATTCTTCAACTTTTCCGAAATATTTTCGCGAGGTTTTTCAGACTTCATATAGCGATTTGCCTTTTACGCCTAATTAAAATTATTTCTCCTATATGAAAACTTATCAAGAAATTTTTCTTTCTGACATTAATATTAATGAACAAATAGTTTCCAGCTATCTAAATAAACTTGACGATAAAACTTTTCCACTACGTGGTTGTATACAGGAAATAATTTTGAGGAAGTGCTATAACATTCTCAATACGCCTTTAACACTACTTTTCATAAATTAATTTTTTTTTTATTCCTTTTGAACCAGAGACTTTCAACACGAAAGGGAATGTCTATACCATTACGCCATCAGTCAGATAAAAATTCATTAAATTCCGGATATTTTCCTCCTTTTTGGAAAATATCTTACATCAGACCAATTCATAAAAAGAATGCTAAAAATGAAATCAATAACTATCGAATGATAACCAAATTATCTGCAATTCCTAAATTATTTGAATTAATTATAACGGATTCAATTAACAATCACTGTAGAAATCTTTTAATAGATAACCAACATAACTTTGTAAATCAAAAATCTACTGTAACTAATCTAGTTGAAACCACATCTCTTCTCCTTAATAAGTAGATGAAATAAATTTTAAATAGATGTTGTTTATTCTGATTTTAGTAAAGCATTTGATCTATTGCCACATAATATTATTTTACTACAACTTAAAAACTATGACTTTCCACAATTTTTCCTTAAGTGGATATATTCTTATTTATGAAATCATTCCCATAGTGTTATATTTAAAAATGTTATTTCAGAGCCTTTCGTGGCAATTCCAGGATCCAGGAGTTAGCCACCTTGGTATTCTACTTTTTATCTTATCTGTAAATTATATTTTTTATATCATTTCCAATTGCCAATAATATGATCATGTATTCAAATTACGGGTGTTTAAAAATAGCAACTAATAAATTTTTTTATTAGTGCAACTCTTAAACGCAGGACTACGCAAAATATGATTCGTACTTATTACCAAGTGTCCTCTCAAAATTTCAAGTCTCTAGATATAAAATCGTTTGGAAGATACAACGAGTCAAATTTTTGCAAAAACTGAGTTTCGCATAATGGTAAATTCAAATAACGTAGAGCACCACCATATATTATACTTATATTATATATATTTATATAAATAGAAGTCAATGAAAGCGTCGTTTGCTGTTTCAAACTTGAAAATTTTGTTTTTTCAAGCTTGGCGGTTGTTCCTCTATAACGAATGGGACTGCAGAAAAAAGGGTTTTTCTTGCAACTACTACTTAAAAATTTAAGCTGGGGCTGCAAGAAAAAGTTGTTTTGATTTTTTTTATCGTACATTTATGAATATCCTATTTGGTTTTGAATGGTCGAAATATAGCTCATTTTAATCTCTTATTTTGCGTTTTATTATTTTTATACCAGTATAATAAAGTTGTATGGCAACTACTATAGGTAGTTGCCATACAACTTCATATTTAACATGATCGTAAACTTAATACATAATAAAGCTGGTATGTTTGAAATTTTCCCAAAATTAATTAACTTGATGATACAATGTTTATATTACGGTCATACGGGTATCCCAGAGTTGACACAGTCTACTCTACTACACTCTTCCTCGTTTTTTTAGTGAATATGAAAGAAATATATTTTGGAGATTTGACAGGAAAGTTAAAAATTTATCTAATACCATTATATTTTCTTGTTTAACCATTCCCCATTTGGTTCAAATTAATAGCTTAATCAATAATAATTATTAATTATATATCTTTATTAAAAAAAACATTAATATATAAATATAAACAAATAATTAAATCGAATAAAATAACCCACAGATATTAAATACTATATAATTCACAATTATTACAGCTAGTATCACCCAAAATTCGAGCTAATATTGTGTTTGAATTTCTAAAGCATTTTCAAAGCAAATTTGTTTTGTGTAATTTATAATACACTAATATTACACAAAACGAGGAAGAGTGTAGTGGAGTAGACTGTGTCAACTCTGGGATACCCGTACGACTGTAATATAAACATTGTATCATCCGGTTAATTACTTTTGGCAAAATTTAAAACATACAGCTTCATTAGGTGTAGTGTAATGCTCATATAAAAGAGGAGTTGTATGGCAGCAAAAATAATTTTTCAGCAACTCGATTGTTGCGCTTGAAATTCGTTTGAAAAATTATTAAAATTTTTTAATTTTTATACCTTAAAGAGAGTAATATTTGGTACAGCATAATAGCAAAAAAGTTAAAAAGTAAAACAATTAAATTCTGGAATTTTAAATTTATTAAGAAAAACTTAATATGGTATACTTATTATATTTTCTAAAGGAATTGTAAATAAATTTTAATAAATTGTAAATAAATTTTTAACCTTATTTCCATACCACCCTGGAGGTAAAGAATTACATGTTATATTAAACATTAAGCAGTTTTAAATGGAAAAGTTAGACATTCTAAATAGCAGCTGCATACATTAAATTTTCTGCTAATAAATTTTTCTGAACTTTTCGCAACTTCGGTAGGACATTTTCTACATGCTTATTCGTTTTAGACAAGCGAAGGGTAGAGGATCAAATTTTCAGCCTCTTAACCATTTTTTCAGACTTAAACCCTTGTAAATAAGTTTTTTAGATTAGAATTTTAAAATTATGAGAATTGTGTTACAACAAAAGTAATTTTAGCGAAAAAATTTTAACCTATTCCAAGCCTCCTGGTGCCTAACTCCAGCTTTTTAAGGTCCATTAACCAGCCGTTCATTAATAGTAATTTAATTTAGTGTTAATTGAGAAAATATGTAAAACCAAATATAGTTTTCATTTTAATTTAATTGAAAAAATAATTTGTAATATTTATATATTTTTATTTTATTTATCTTTATAAAAGCCATTAGACACTATTAATTTTAATTTAAAACGAGGAAGAAGGTAGTACAGTAGATTGTGTCAACTCTGGGTTACCCCTTTGACCGTAATATAAACATTATACCATCCGGTTAATTACTTTTGGCAAAATATCAAAAATACACCTTTATTAAGTGTATAGTAATGCTCATATAAAAGAAGGAGTTGTATGGCAGCCACTCGTACCTTCTGCAGTAGACCAACCAAATATTGCAGTATTTTTGGCCATTACACTACACTATTTTTGGCAAAATTTCAGACACCCAGCTTTATACAACTTCTTTTTAACACATTTTCAAAAAATTTTGTAAAAATGTGCCTATATAGCTTCACTCTGTCCGTCCGTCTGTCCGTCCGTCCTTATGTCTACAAAAACTTTTGCACCGTTTGAAATAGAGAAAAGTAATTTTAACCACGGCTAGATATTACAAAAAAAATAATTTCGTAGAAGAATTTTTTTCTGTGGCCCCACCCGTTACGGAGGTACAGCCCCTTAAAGTTGGGAAAAGCCCTATATTCAAATTGTTATAACAAGAGTTCTATCAGGTATATTTTCAATCTGCAAGCAAAAGATAGCTGGTTTTATAAACTCTATAAGTTTAAAAGACAAAGATTTTTAGGGTGACCATACGGTACTAAAATTTACCATTATGCAAAACTCAATTTTCGCAAAATTTTTGACCCCACATATCTTCTAAACGGTTCAAGCTAGGGTCTTGAAATTTTGGGAGTAGTTAGATCCTCAGAAATAAGTAGAAGTCGGTTAGCAAACAACTGTTTTGTCAAGCCCCTTGTTTAGGAGCTATAAGGGCTCGAAAATTGAAGTTTTGCTATTTTTAAACACCTGTAACTTGAATACCTGTTTAAATTTTTTTTTTGTGATTTACAAAATTGAAAGCTTTTTAATTATATTTCAACATTTGTCAAAGGTTTTTCTTAATTTGGAAGGGTGACGAAGCTACAGCCCCCGCAAATTCCTCAAAAGCCGCTACTAGGACTTAAAATTTAAAAATTTACTGTTTTTATAAGTAAGCAGTAACTTAGTCACCAACGTTTATATTTCCTAAATTAAACGTTAATATTGAAGCTTCAACATTATATTCCGATAAAATACTAAGTTGAAACACTCTATAATTTTGAAAATGTGCTTTTTTAAAAACCCTTGGTTTTTTTCATCACTTGTTTTATAGGAGCATTACTCTACACCTTATGAAGCTAGGTGTCTGAAATTTTGTCAAAAGTAGTTTAATTTTATGGCCAATGTTTCTGAAAAATTTGGTTGGTCTACTGCAGTGGGTTCCAGTAGCTGCCATACAACTTCTTCCTTTATATGGACATTACTCTACACCAAATAAAGCTGTATGTTTGAAATTTTGCCAAAAGTAATTAACCGAATGATATAATGTTTATATTACGGTCATACGGGTATCCCTGAGTTGACACTGTCTTCTTTACTACACTATTCCTCGTTTTTTATTATAGTTGGATTCTAAAGATATAATTAATTATTTAATAACAATATTTAAAATTAAATATTTTAAAATTTTAGTTAGATAAAAATTTAAAGAGAAAATAACAAGTCAACAATTTAAAAGCAACGCAGCTAAAACAATAATAAAAAAAATCAAATTTTTAGAAAGAGAAAACAAAAAATTTTTTAAAATTATTTTTCAAGGAGTCATGTCATGGGAGAGCATAGCTTCAAGAGATCTTCTTAGGTAAGTAATTTAAAACAATGTTTAAATATTGAAAAGATTAAAATATTTTTGAAAATCATTCTGTAATTGAGGGAAATTTTATCTTTTAAGCCCGTCCCAACAAAAGTTTAATTAATCTTTTTTTTTTTAAACAAAGAATCCCTACTACAGAATCGAGGACTACCCTTTTCAAACCACGTTGATTCGTCTACTGGTTCCGAACATCCAAGAGCTTAATTTTTTATGAGTAAAATAATGCAGAAAGCAAACGTCAACTAAATGCCGGGATTTAGAATTAGTAGGATTTTTATTTACCACAGTTTAAATATAAAAGAAAATTCGAACTATCGAAAACAGTGAAGGATTGTGATTTTGATTTTAAAGTCTTTCGATTGTGGGTTTAAATTTTATTGTATTTTGATTTCGTGGGGTTTGGTTTTGAGGGGTTTTGATTTTGTTTTTTTTTAGATTCTTAGTTTTTGAATTTTTTTGATAACATAGAAGATGCATGGAAAAATTATAATTAGAGATATAATGCGACAATGCATGTGTCGATCGCATTTTATTAGGTAAAACGCATTGAAATTGCCTCATCTAAAAGCGATTAATTTAAGCACCTAAAAAGATAACCCTGTTTCGAAATACTGCATTTTTAAACGATTTTATTGTTTGGATATGAAGTTGCTTAACACAACACCATATTTGAATACTGTATGCCAAAACCGTCTTTAATATTTAATTGTATATTAGAAAGAACTTCTACCAATAAGCCACTGCAGTTACTTGTATTTAATTATCTGTATCTGTTTCTGTAGTTAATTATTAATAAAATGTTTCATTCAGATGAATTGAAAAATGTTTATAGTTCTCAAGAGAATGTAAATTTTTTTATTATTTTAATTAAAAGTGTTTTAAATTTATGGGGCTGCGTATTTATCTTAAGTTCATTATCTTCTCAGTTTTTAATTTTTTTGTTATGAATGTTAATTTAACGTCAGTAATCACGCACCTTAATGTTTATGAACTAAGTAGTTCTTCAGACACAAGATTGTTATTAAAATAAATATTAGCGTTTTAAGAGAAAAAACATATTTTCTAACCATAAAAATAATTTTTTTAATGCAGTTAACATTTTTCGATTCTTTTTTATTCTGCTAGCATACCGCATAGTCACAATTTATCTGCAACACATCTTTTAGCTTCACCTGATGGATCAAGACATCCTTTGGATAATGCTACAGGTAAATTTTTTTATTTTTAAATGATTTGATAAATTTTTCAAAACTTATATTTAAAACTTTCAGATATATGCCAATTGGATGATAGTTTTTCTAGATTGGCTGGATACGGGTCAAGTCCAGATGGTACATCGTTATGGACACGACATGGTTTCTCTAGATCAAGAAACTCAATACTTGATTGTTTTTTAGCATGTCAAAGAAGTTTTAAACAATATTTAGCTAAAAGAAAAGTAATATATTTTCAATAAATTTTTTTAAATGAATTAATGTTAAAAAATCCAATTACTTGGATCACTACTTCAGCGTTTTTTAGCACATTTTCAAAAAATTTTGTAAAAATGCGCCTATATAGTTTCACTCTGTCCGTCCGTCCGTCCGTCCGTCCGTATGTTTACAAAAACTTTTACACCGTTTGAAATAGAGTCAAGAAATTTTAACCATGGGTAGTTTTTGCGAAAAAAAATAATTTCGTAGAAGAATTTTTTTTGTAGCCCCACCTGTTACGGGGCTACAGCCCCCCAAAGTTGGAAAAAGTCCTATATTTAAATGGTTATAACAAGAGTTCTGTTAAATATATTAACGGCAAACGATAGCTGGTTTCATAAACTTTATAAAATTTTGCCAGACAAATGTTTAGGGTTGCCATACGGTACTAAAATTTAACATTACACGAAACTCAATTTTTGCAAAGTTTTTGACCACACATATCTTCTAAACGGTTTAAGCTAGGGTCTTGAAATTTTGGGAGAAGTTAGATAATCAGAAATTAGTAGGAGTCGGTTAACAAAATTTTTTTGCCAAGCACCCTATTTAGGAGCTATAAGGGCTCGAAAATTGAAATTTTGCTATTTTTAAACACCTGTAACTTGAATACCTGTCCAATTTTTTTTTTATTAATATACAAAATTTGAAGGTCCAACATTATATTTTAACATATGTTAAAGGTTTTTCTTAAATTTAAAAGCGGTTCCTTAAATTGAAGAAAGTGTCTCTCAGTTTTACCCATTTTTGCTTAGATAATAAAATTCTAAGTAAAATTCCAAATTTTGGTTTAATTCCTAGAAACTACAAAAATGGAGAGGGAGGGGGGGGGGTCGAAATTAATAACACTATAAACATACGAAATCTTGTACAAAGAAGTTTTGTCTTGTTTCCATTGTGTTCTTGAATCTTGAAATATATAAAAGTGGTGGTTTGCGTACTTATCAGACTCCCAAGACCTAATAAACATATCTTCCACATTGATAAAGATATCCACTTGAAATTTGGTACAAGAGTGTTCTGCCCTGTTTTCTTTATGTTTCTGTGCTTTAAGAGGAATGAAGTAGTGGTTCTTAAAGCTAACTCACCCCTTCTTAAACTTAACCAGCATACTACAAGGTATTTCCGTCCTGTTTGCTTAATGTTCCTAAGATAAATTGAAGATGATGATCGTAACTATCAATTGAATTTGTCAGATATATGATATTATTAAGTCGGTTCGATCGACTTAATGTTGTTTTATTACTTTTTTTTGTATAATTTTGTCTACTCTGAAATTAAATAATTTCTATTAATATTATTTATACCATATTATTTGAAGTTAAAATTTTTTAATTTTTTATCAAATTTAATAATTTCATGTAGATTGAACGTGGTTTACGTTTATATGAACAACATAATCAAAATGCAGCTGTACGTACGTGGCGAAGTGCATTGAAAGCAACAAATAAACGTGAAGATCGTTTTACCTTATTAGGTTATTTATATCAAGCTCATATGGATTGGGGTAAATATCGTGAAGCAATTGAATTTGGTCATAGACAATTAGGTATATCGGAAGAATTAGATTCTCCAACTATGCGAGCTGAAGCGTATTTAAATTTAGCAAGAGCACATGAAAAATTAGGTGGTTTGGAACGTGCGTTATCATATGCTAGGCATTCATTATATAATGAATGTGGTACACAATGTCGTACTGGAGGTTTAGTACATTTAACTGTTGCTAGAGTTTACCTAGAAATGGGTGGTTTTTCACGTGCACTAGAAGGCTTACAAGGTGCTCATAAAATTGCAACGTCAATTGGTGATCCATCGTTAGAGTTACAAGTATATGTTGCTTTATCTGAATTATTTGGTCGCTTGCAGGATAATGATAAAGCAGCCCGTTATGCATCAAAAGCGTATGATTTATCAAGATCATTACAATTAGGTGACTTAAATTCATCACATCATCGTGCGGCATTATTAAGAATGGCTGCTGCTTTAAGGAAACAAGGTGAACTTGGAGATGCACATGATTATTGTATGGTATGGAATATTGTTTTTTTATTTAAAGAAAACTTTAAACTGAAATAAATATATTTTAATTAAAGAACAAATTTATATCATTAATGAACAAATACTTGTATAATTATGTATTTTTTGTCATTATATATATGTAGGAAGCTACTCGTCTTTCATTAATATCCGGTGATCAAGCAACATATACAAGAAGTATACGTATAATGGGTGACATATATAGGAAAAAAATGGATATTGATGTGAGCTTAAATACACTTAATTTAACTAATACTACTACTCAAAAATTAACTGATCAAAAAAATCAACAATTTAATATTAATACTGATAATGATAACAATAATGATAATCAAAATATAAATAATTTAAATAATATTAATAATAATATAACAACACCGCACAGTAATAATATAAGGAATTCAAAACCTTCATCGAAGATTTTTCTATATTTCCAGCGTGCTTTTCGTCAATATGAACAAGCAATGGGTACTGCTGCTGCTTTAGGTGATCGTATGGCACAAATGGAAGCAATGGATGGTGCTGCACGCTGTTTGGAATCATTAAGATTACAACAAAAAATATGTAATTGTCGCCCATTAGAATTTAATACTAGGTTACTTGAAGTAGCTAGTTCAATTGGTGCAAAGGTAAAATAAAAATTAAAGACAATGATTTCGTACCTTATTACTTTTCTATTGTATTATTATTGAAATTATCTTCTGGACTTTGATTTTAAGTGTTGTGAAAAAGCAGTTCGTGAAGCGGTTTGCTTTACTAGTTCTTATTTTATTTTTCTTTGCAATAATAATCTAATTTTAGTTTTTATTTACTTCTAATTATTTTATTCAACTTTCTTCAATTAATTTTTGCAATTTATTTGTATATAATTTTCAATTGAATTAAATTTTTCGATTTCCTTTTATTTTTTTCTGTATATAGCTTTTAGTTCGTAAAATACGAAGTCGATTAGCATTAATATATCGTGCACTCGGTGACGAGGAACAGTATAAAACCCATTCAAGATTAGCGACACAAACGGAAGCAGCTTTAGGTTTGAACTGTGGAGCATGCGGTGAAGTTTTTGGTAATGAGCCAGATTCATTAGAAGCATTACCCTGCGCACATATCTTACATTCAAGGTTAGTGTTAATTTATACTTTTTTGAGTTAATTTATAAATTTTTTGTTAAATGATTTAAATATGATTAATGGAAATATATATGTATATAATATATATCAACATATTAATGTATAATACGTCCTTTATATTTATTCAATGATAATTTAGATGTGCTCATGACATTTTAAGACGTCGTGATAAAACAGCATCACGCGCTTGCCCAGCCTGTAATAAGGTATTAAGTTCCCGTTTACATTTATGTGGTGATACAGCATCAGCTGGAGGTGGTACAAATAATGGTAGCAATTATTTAAATAATGATATCAGTTATAGTGGTATAATAAATTGCAATAATAATATTAATGGTAATGGTTCAATTACACATTTAAATGAATTTAATGGTTCAGCAACAATACCAACAATAGATAGCGCGGCACTTTTAATTAATTCAACAACAAGACCTATTTATCGTAGTAATTTATCATTGGCATCACTTAATTTACGTGCATCAAGTCTTACAATTAATTCTGAGTGTCATGCGACATCATCCGTTTGAGATTTAAGGAATTTTAATTACAACAAAAACAATTATTACCGGCGTAATAACACAGATAAAACACTGTCGGCAAGATTTTAAAATTCTTAAATAAAAAAATCAAAATCAAATAAAACTCTAAATCAACAGACTAAGTTTTTATTTTATTTTTTTTTATAAATATGTTAGTTCTAAAAATTTTTAATTATTTTTTTAATAATTTTTATTATATTAAAAAAAAACACATTGTTATTTCTTGAAAATATTTATAATTAATTAAATATAGTTAAAACTAACTAAATAATATAAAAAGAAAGTTAAAATTTAAAAATATTTTTTAAACAAATTAAAACAAAACATAGTTAAATAATATAAAAAAAAAAAATATTTTAAATGTACAATTCAAAAATATTACAAAAAAATGAAATAAAAAAAATAACTGGTTAACTGAAAATGTAGTCAATAAAAAACAAATGTTACAAATATATATATATAAATTTATATAAATATTTATATATGCATATAGAACTAATGTCATTTAAAATATAAAAAATTCCGCACGAAACGTGCTACCTAAAATATAATTAAGTAAAAAAATAAACAAAAAACAAGGCCGTATTGCATCGACCACTTACCATTAATCCAACAATCAAATAATCATTATTTTGATAAGTTTTTGTTGCACCAATACTGTACCCTTTGAAGTTTTTATTATAGAAAAACATTTACTTATCATATAATTGATTATTTGATAAGTGTAAAATGTTTGGTGCAATTGGGCCCTGGTAATAAGAAACTCTTAATGCTGAAGTAAATATAACTCTATGCATATACAATTATAAACATCGTGCCAACTCTCAGTATGGCAATAAAAAAAAAAAAACTCTAATGCCCGCAGATATTTTTAATGCAAAAATTAATCCACCAAAAAAAATATTTTTTAAACGCAATTAAAATTCAAGAACTTTAAATTCTGGTTAAATGATTAAGTGTTTCGTGAAAATTTCTTAATACATGGAGATTTCAATAATTTTCGAAATAATAGTACATAAATTATAATTTAAATTTTTCTATCGTGTGAATGTAAGTTATCACTTATCAGATAATTCAATTCATAAATAATTCGTCTAAAAAACTCAACAAATCTCATTTCAATGTACCTACATCATATATCTACATACATAATAACATAACAAAAAATATACTTCACACAACATAGCTATATAAATCCATATAAATTAGTAAAACTCGTTTAAGTACCCTCTCGATAAGTGCTTCAACACGTTTTAGAACACCGCCATATTTGCATTTTTCCATTTACTTCAAATTTCAAATAAATATTTCGTTTTAAGTGCCCTTCGGTTAAGTACCCAAATCTCTTAAATGCTCAGTTTTTTTAACATTTTCCAATTGTTTACAAAAGAAATTTATACTTTTAAGTACCTAAAATTTTTACCACCTATTGCTAAAAATCAAAACTATTAATTAAATTTCCATCTATCGTCCAAAAGCACAAATCAATAATTTTGTGTTTTTAAAATATTTTTGACTTTTGACGTTAATAAAAACAAACAGTCAAATTTAAAATTTAATATCCATCGAAGTTCTGGTACATATGTAACTAACTATAAAACGAAAATGGGAAGAAAACTCACAATTTTAACAATTAATGATATTACATATTCTAACATAATATACAATATATATATTTAATTTAGTAAACCGTCGGTGACTTCATCTGAAAATGCGGAAAGGGAATATGAAAAATTTACGTGTAAGTACCTTTTTTAAGGCACTTAACCAAATTCGGATAAGTGCTTCTTTTAGGCACTTAAGCGAGTTCGTTTAAGAGCTTTCATCGGTTAAGTACCCAAAAATTTTAACATTTTCCTGAAGGTACTCAAGCGAGTTTTACGTATCATTCAAATTCTAACTTGTAGCAATAGCTATAGCATATATTGAATAAGAACATAATTAAAATAATAGCTATGGCCATAAATACAATAAAATATTGTACTGTATATGTATGTATAATTCATATACAAACTACATTTATAGCAATGGCATATATTATTTATCAACATGTAAATTTGATAAAAAAAGAAAAAAAGAAGAAAACATAGGCTCATATTATTTCGCCAAAAAAAAAATTTCTAGTTGTAATGCCAATGACAATTTTAATCCTTAGACATTTTTATAGGAAATATAGATTTTTGAGAACTCTTATAAGTTTCTTCGGAAAAATTTAATTATATACAGTAAAACACGGTTAAGTGCACATCAATTAGACATGAACATTTTGTGCACTTATGCACATTCTATTTTATTATTATATTATTATGTATTTACTTAAAAAAAAATATATTTTACAGAGATCTGTTTATTTATTTATTTATTTGTATCAGACAATAGTAAATATTGCCTGATAATATTAATTCTTTGCCTATTTGACATTTGGACTTTAAAAATTATTTTAATATACAATATATTTTTTTATTAGATATGATCCGACCAGGTTTTGAACCCGAAACTTTTCTATTGAAAAGCTGCCGCTTTACCACTGTGCTGTCAGATACAGAGATCTATGTAAAAACGATTTAAATAATATAAATAAAACGGAACAAATTAACAAAATCAAACTTTATAATTTTTGCTTTATGCTTGTAATTTAATGCCCGTCATTTGAAATCCTTAAATACATATTTATTTATTATAAATTTAAAAAAAAAAATTTAAACTTACATTTAATCAAAAATATTAAAATGTAAGCAAAAACAAACAAACCTAAATTGGTTTATATATATACAGCTGGGTGGCACAGTGGTTGAGTGCTGACCTTTCATGCGGAAAGGCCCCGGGTTCGAATTCTAGCGAAAGTGAAAAAACTTTTCTGATTTTCGACTCGACTCAGCTACCATTCGCCATTGGGTTTAAATTAATGGCATAATCCATATCTAATAATTATATATCTTTATTAAAAAATACTTTAATATAACAATATAAACAAATACAAAGTATAAACAAATAACTTAATTGAATAATATAACTCGCAGATATAGAATACCATATAAGTAAAATATAAAAAAAATATTACAATATAAACAAAAAATAGAATTGTAAATATTGAAAATCTAAGACGTTTCTACATGTTATAAGGCCTATTACTATCTCATATTTAAATTATATGTGGAATTCAATAAGACCAATTCTAATAACACAAATATAATATGACCCCCTGTTCCAACATGTATTTATGGTATAGACAGGCTTATTAGCCTAACAGTTGAACAGTTAGCGCTTAAAACAACAAAAAAAAAAAAAAAAAAAAAAAACAAACTGAAAAATACAAACTGTCAAAGGAGTTTTAAATATTATTTTGACATATGACAAAAAAGTTTTCAGTAAATGTAATAAAAGTTCTGCAAAAAGTATTTACGTAGCTTTTGTTAAATATTTCAAATTTACGCGTGCACTTAAACATCGCTAATCGCTATTCGCATACAAAACTTACATTCAGTACGTAAAATTTTGTTGCACCGAATTGTACTTAAACAAACTATAAACATAATATGAAAAAGGAGCAAAAATTACATGGCTTGAAAATTAATTGAACATAAGTATGATTTGAACTTAAACATGATGCCCTTAACCGTGTTTTACTGTAATAATTCGAGTGCGAGAATTGCCCGAGTTTTGAAGGCTGCGCGAAATATATTAATCGGATTATTGGGTCGCAAAATTACATATTAATTGTTCAATTTAGGAAATTAGCACTTTTAAATGCCTTAGTTTTTTCCATAACTTGTTTTTTTCCCTCTAACTTTTTAAATCACTCAAAATATCTTCAATCAAAATATTGAGGTTAAATCATTCAGTGTACATTAAAATTTTTATACGAATTACTTTCATTTATCTCTTCCAAATAACAAATTCTTTATATATTTTGTCTTATTTTCAATTATTTTATATCTTCATAGATTTTCATCAATTTGAAGTTATATATGTATGTAAATATGATAATTTTTTAAATAATAAACAAAATTTTTTTTTATGCCAATTAATCGATTGATATATTGTTTATTCACAAATAAAATCAGATATTATGATGGTTCTCATAATTTCTATATAATCCTATTAAAAATTTCCTAAACTGTTTATTTATTAAAATTTATTTCTGATTAAATAGCTTATTGCCTATAAATAGTATAGGGCAATCATCAAATCACTTAGTTTAGGCTTCAGTTTTTATAATTGTTATATTCACTAAGCCGTCGATTACTCGCCTGTAGCTATTGTTAGAGTTATTATTTTTATATAATATTCTTTTATATTACGATATAAGCTATTATGGTATACTTATACAGTTTTACGATAGTTTTTAGCACATTTTCAAAAAATTTTGTAAAAATGTGCCTATATAGCTTCACTCTGTCCGTCCGTCCGTCCGTCCGTCCGTCTGTCCGTATGTTTACAAAAACTTTTACATCGTTTGAAATAGAGAAAAGAAATTTTATCCATGGGTAGTTTTTGCAAAAAAAAGTAATTTCGTAGAAGAATTTTTCTGTAGCCCCACCTGTTACGGGGCTACAGCTCCCCAAAGTTGGAAAAAGCCCTATATTTAAATTGTTATAACAAGAGTTCTGTTACATATATTTTCAATCTGAAAACGGCAAATGATAGCTGGTTTCATAAACTTTATAAATTTTTACAAGGCAAACAAAAGGGTTGCCATACGGTACTAAAATTTAACATTACGCAAAACTCAACTTTCGCAAAATTTTTGGCCACACATATCTTCTGAAAGGTTCAAGCTAAGGTCATGAAATTTTGGGACAAGTTAGATACCTAGAAATTAGTAGGAGTCTGTTATTGAAATTAATTTCCCGAAAATTGAAATTATGCTATTTTTAAGCACCTGTAACTTGACAGGTAACCTGTCCAATTTTTTTCTTATTAATATACAAAATTTAAAGGTCCAACATTATATTTTAACATATGTTAAAGGTTTTTCTTAAATTTAAAAGGGGTTCCTTAAATTGAAGAAAGTGTCTCTTAGTTTTACCCATTTTTGCTTAGATAATAAAATTCTAAGTAAAATTCCAAATTTTTGTGTAATTATTTAATTCCTAGAACCTAAAAAACTAGAGGATGAGGGGGGGGGGGAAGTTGAAGTTAGATTCATGAGAAATTTGGCAACCTTCCCCATTGAAGGGCTATAACAACTTTTAAATAAAAAATTTACTGTTAGCAGTAAATTTTATAAGTCAGTAGTAACTATTTCCAAGTAAATATTTCCAAACTTAAACTCAGTATGTAATACAATATAATTTTGAAAATGTGCTTTTTTAAAAACCCTTGGTTTTTTTTCATCACTTGTTTTTTTATTAGATATGATCTGATCGCGCTTTGATCTTCCAATTTAAAGATAGACCTTCCAATTTAAAGATAGACGTTTTAATCACTACGTCATTGGTCAGATATTAGAATTTGTATATTAAAACAATATTTTTATATAAATTCTTCTAAATACGAATAGTAAAATATTCTCTTAAAAACAAAATCATTAAATATTTGCTGTTTTGTTTTCTATCTAATTGTTGTATCAATAAAGTGTTATACAAGACAATGTGCATTATTCCATAAATCTTAAAATAAATTTTTAAAACCTTAATTTAATTTAAAAACAAAAAACTGCACTTTAAACGATAACAATATTAATAATATACAAAGCATATACATATTAAAAAAAAAAAAACTTAAGACTTGATTTGAAAATTAAAAAATTTTGAAAATATCAAACTGTTTTATATATGTTTGAAATACATTCAGCAATTTTCTAAAGTTTAAATGGTAAAATAATACACAATTAAATAATTTCAGAAAATAAAAGAAAAAAAAAAAGCAATTAAAATAAAACTAATTATTTAGAAGATAAAAAAAAAAAAATAATTCATAAATATTTAGTTACCTGAATGCTTTTAGTTAAAAATTTTTAATCATATCAGAAATTTCAATTTAAGAATTTTATTCATTAAACATTAAAAGTAAACTGACTAATAATGTATAGGTCAAGTGAGTGCCTTAGCATCAAAGGTCTTAATATCAATTCATTTTATGTCACCTTGAAAACGGCATATAATAAATTTTTGCTAAATCACTTTTCAAAAGTGTCATAAAATAAAAATCTAATACGACATAAAGATCTTTAATGCTAAAGCACCCACCCGTATTTATTTATTTATTTAAATAAATCATATGCATACGTATAAATCTTCTAAAAAAGAGGAATAGCCTGATTTTGAATCCAACTCTAAAAATACTCTTAATGCAAAATCTTACCTATACACATATTATAAATGTTCTGGTGAAAAGGGGAATATCCATATTTCTGAAGAGATGTCCGTCTGTACGTAAACACGATAACTAAAAAAATAATTATGATATTTTGATGGAATTAATACGGAAAGATTACAAATGATGAAAGTAAAGCAGGTATTGTAAATGGGCGAAGCGAAATCAAACCATGGATTTGAATTCTGAAAGCTTCCGATCGAGTCAAGGGCAATTTACCTTTTTTTTTTTTGAAGCAATAAGGATAGAAATTTTATACAAGTGGGGTTTGTTCCTGTTTGCTTTGGGTTTCTTAAATTCGGAATGATTTGTAGTGATGGTTTTAATACCTTCCACACACCATCCTTAAAACTTGAAAGCATTGTCTCGAAATTAACAAAAAAAAGAAACTTAAAGTTTGGTAAATGGATCCTCTATACTTTTTTAACTAATTACGTCCCTAAGATTTTGGATGAGTAAGTGTAGTTAAAATATATTATGTATCTAAATTCTCTCTTCTGTTCTTTTATTTTGCTACAAACAAATTTAAACAAAACTTAATAAAACATTGAATTAAAACTTTCTATAATTTGCACAATTCGATTAAGTTAATATTTGGTATAGCTGTTACCATCAAAAATATTTAAAAAAAAAAACTGCTAAATGCAGCTACAAAAGTTTTCCCCACACTAAAACTGAACAGCTGTAAATATTTTGCAAATAATTCAGGCAAAAAATATCAATATTTAATATTCAAGCATTATATCATGTTCACACTACGCAAAAAATCTATGGATGTAAACCTAGTAAAAAAATTCAAACAATAATCGAATATATCAAAAAATTTTATTCAAAAACCTAGTTATAACCTTTAAACTTAACTATAGGACTTTCAAAATCCTGGTTCATTTTGACAGCAATTTTGAATATGAAAAACCTTGTTACAAACCACGCAGAACTTGATTTCTTCGAAGAACCTGGTTCTAGTTCATAGTGTGAACATGGTATTAGATTAGTGTATTATGACGTTTTGATTCAAGACAGCTTTTATGTACTGCTATTTTGATTATCAGCCATATTATCTTGGATTAATCACTTAGACAATTTAAAAAATTATACTCAAGTATAGCATTTTTTTTTTCCTTTATTATGTATACTAAAAAATTAATGCATTTTGGTTCTTTTTGAATTATAATTTCATCAGGGAACCCTTGGTTCATTTTATTTTAAACAGTAAAGTGTGATCGCTCGGATATTTTAAAGTTTAAAAGTACATAGGTATATAGTCTTTCTCGTTTTTATGTTACTTAAAAAATTAACTTGTATGGAATTAAAAAGAACGTCAATGTGTTTAACGGAATAATCAAAGCTCTATCATTCAGTATTATGTGAATATTATATTTTTTATATCATTAATCGGCTTATTCGGTCGCGGCTCAATTATTTGTTTATAAATATACGTCATAAATAATAATTTAAGTGCGAAAATCGTTCGAATTTTGAGCGCTTCGCGTCACTATTATGAATTTATCAAATTAGATATAGTATAGTATCATAGAGATATAGACTCAAGTGTATGGATCGGATCAGAATCGAAAAATAAATCAATTTAGCTATGTATGTCCGTCCGTCCGTAATCACGATAACTCAAAAACTAAAGGAGCTAGGATATTGAAATTTTCGCAAATTCGTTTTTTTTGCAATAACCGTCATCGCTATTTAAATTCAGCCATTTTGGTCCATGGGTTCGGGTAGCTGCCATACAACTTATTTTTTTATATGAGTATTACTCTGTACCTATAATAGCTGCGTGTCTGAAATATTGCCAAAAGTAGTTTAGTGTAATGGCCAAAGTTTCTGCAAAATTTGGTTGGTCTACTGCAGTGGGTTCGAGTAGTTGCCATACAACTTCTTATTTTATATGAGCTTTACTCTATACACCTAATGAAGCTGGGTGTCTGAAATTTTGCTAAAAATAGTTTAGTGTAATGGCCAAAGTTACTGCAAAATTTGGTTGGTCTACTGCAGAGGTATCGAGTAGCTGCCATACAACTCCTTCTTTTATATGAGCATTATACTACACCTAATAAAGCTCGTATGTTTGAAATTTTGCCTAAAGTAATTAATGTTTATAATAATAATGATATAATGTTTATATAACGGTCATATACGGGTATCCCAGAGTTGACACAGTCTACTCTACTACACTCTTCCTCGTTATATATAAAATTTGATATTTGATTTGATTTATTTTATTTTAACATATTTTGGACTATTCTAGAATTTAAATGCATTATTTTACTGATCATTTGTAAAACTTTTTCTATATATGCACAAGTGATAAAATCAGAAATTAAATCATAAAAAAAAAAAAAAAATTGAAATTTCTTATATGGTGAAAATAAAATTAAACAATTTAAATTATACCATTTGAATTTAACTATGATTTTGTAAAAATTAAAATTCGAAATTTACTTTTTAAAAATGGTCAATTATTCAGGAATAACCTGAAGAGAGTTATTTATAACGAACTTACGTGATTTATTGTAAAAATATCGTAAAAAATATTGAAAGCTACATGAATTTTAATTCTGTTCAGCATAACCTAACCATAAAATATAATATTTTTTTTTATGAAATGAGCTATTAGGTATATAATATCTTCCAAAAGTAAATAGAGTAAAAAAAAGAAAAAAAAAAAAAAAAAATTAATTTTTGTGTTATACAGGGTGTCCGAGACTCAAGTACGCGCACTACACTCAGTGATTGGGGGCATTAAAACAAACAAAAAATTGTACTGGTGGTGGGTGTCTATTGTGGACCCTTTTCGAGATATGAGGGATTAAAGATTTAAGGAGACTTTTCATAAAAATATTAATAACTTTTGAACAGCTTCCTGTAGAGAGATAAAAATAAATCCATTTTATAGAGTAAGTTGTCAGCTTTAATTTTTGTGCACTAATGATCCCCATATACCCAACAATTACAAAGTTATGAAGGTTTTTATGAAAAGTCTCCTAAAAATCTTTAATCCCTCATATCTCGAAAAGGGTTCACAATAGACCCCCCCCCTCTCCGGTGCAATTTTTTGTTTGTTTTAATGCCCCCAATCACTGAGTGTAGTGCGCGTACTTGAGTCCCGGCCACCCTGTATATTTTCATAAAGTCCAGTAAAAACATAAGAAATTGCTTTTTAGTTTTTCCTTTTTGTTTTAATTTAAAAAAAAAAAAGCAAAATAAAAAAAAAAAAAACACTATACTATTTATAATAAAAATTTAAATGTTATTGTACCTGTGAAACTTACAACTTCGTGGGGATCAATATAATAAAAAAGTGAAATAAAATTAAATTAGTTAAAAAAAAAAATATTAAATTAATCAAAAACTACTATTTAAAATAAAATTTTAATTAAATTTTAAGAAAATATTTAAAAAATAAAAAAAAATAAAAGAATTCAAACAAACATATACTCGTATACACATAAAAGGAATCCGTTGATTATTTAGAAATCTATTAATTGTTAACACATTATTACACTTACAATCTATTTCTAAAAAAAAAAAAAATTATTTTATTTATGTATTATTAAAAACTACGCCATTCTTCTTTCATTCAACACCATAAATTATTTTAAATATGTAATAAATAATTGTAATTGTACATTTATAAAACTAAAACGTGGAATAAATCGGAAGGTGAAATAAAATCGAATGAAATAAAATCGATTCAACGAAAAAGTTTTCAAAATTTTGAAATTCTGCTATTCCGTAAGAACTCATACTTATTAAGTACAAACAGCAGCATTTACACGAACGTATATGATTGTATTTATTCAAATTTTAATCATTCATAAATTTTTAATTTCTTCCCAGATATGGTCGATAGATAACAAGTGTGCACTACTTTAATTAACTACATATAACACGATCTAAAATACTATTTTATGGTTTAATTTTATGGAAAAGGTTGCGCACAATTAATCCATAGAGGAATTAGAGATAAAATTATAAATGAAATAATTATGTTAATGTATATGTTTTAAATTCTATAATGCCATAAGCATAATTTAATTGACATCTTTAGTATGATGAAATGCGATTCCATAATAATACACATAAAAACTAATTTCATTTAAAATTTATACATTTATTTTATAAAGTTATTTTGCAATCAATTTTGCTCAATTCCGTCGAATTTTAAATTTCCGCGGAAGTCCATATTTTATTTCGCGGTTTTGCAAATGTAAATTTTATTTCGGAGATTTTATTTGGTTTTTCTACTGCAGTGGGTTCGAGTAGCTGTTATACAACTTCTACTTTTTATATGTGCATTACTCTAAATCTGATAAAACTGAATTCGCTATTTTAAATACAAGTTAACTTAAATGACCAATGTCTAAGTTAAAAATATAGTCGATGAAGTCGAAGTGGTTCGAAGAGACGCCATACAACTTATATTTTCTTTTTAAACACAACTCATAGTCTAATAAATTATGTATTTAAAAATTTAGCAAAAACTTATTAATCGGATTATGTAATGTCAATATTGCGATCATACATGTATCCCAGAGTTGACACAAACTACTATCTACTATACTCTTCCTCACATTTCTTAAAAAATAAAATTTATTTGCATTTGAACAAAACTTTTTAATTCCTTTTTAATGGCAAATTGCGTCTTAAAGAATTTTATTCATTTTCATTGATTTACCGTTTCGATTAAGTGCAGCATACACAAATTTAAAATTTCCAAAATAAAAATGACATTTTCAGAGCGCGTAATAGAATACAGACTTCTACATACGAAATGCATGGAATATGAAATTTCGACGGACTTGAACATACTAGCTAAAACTATTGTTTAGATGCAAAATAAATTTTATTTTGACAGATAATCAGAAATTAGTATGAGCCGTTTAAGATTTTTTTTTGCAACACCAACCTGTTTAGGAGCTATAAGAGGTCGAAAATTGAAATTTTGCTATTTTTAAACATCTGTAGCTTGAATACTTGTCCAAATTTATTTTTAGTATTATCCAAAATTTTAAGCTTCAACATTATGTTTTAACATATGTTAAAGGTTTTGCTTAAATTTAGAGGGGTCCTTAAAAGTTTAAGAATGTTTCTCTTCGTTTTAACCATTTTTTCTTGGATTATAAAATTTTAAGAAAAATTCCAAATTTTGGTGGAAGTCACAATTAAATTCCTGCAACCTGAAAATTTTGAAGGTGTTGTTAGATCCTCGAGTATCACCATAAGTTTGCTTGGTAAAGATTTTGAAACCTTTTCATCCGACTTAAGACTTAAAAATTAAAAAAATCCTAGTTTAATAAACCAGTAACTTATAGTTACCTTTGGCTAAGTTATAGTATATATATTTCTAAAATTGAGCTCCATAGGATTTTTTTTAATTTCCGATGCGCAACTAATTCACTTTAGAGCAACGAAATATGAGTTATTTAGAGTAACATGTACTGGTTTTCATAGTATTAGGGCTTCAATATTTTATTAAATTTTATTTAGGAACATTTACATTTATTTTATAACTAGCTGTTGGCCCGTCATTGAATGATGAAGTTTATTATATTAAATTAAATTTAATTTTTGAAAACTTATTAGTTCTTGGAATTTCGGAATACAAAGGGAAATATTACAGGTAAACATGTCTAAGTCAGATACTTTTAATATGTATAACTGTATTTTGTAATTAGCTAATTTAAGTTTTTAAAAGCTTAGTAAATTAGTTTTTGTGGATTTTTTAAATTTTTTAGTAATATTTTGGAATTGGATTAATTAACTTAAATTTATAAAAAAATTAAAAAAATATTATAGAATATGTATTTTATATGTTATTTATTTCTTTTTATTTAATTTATTTATTTATTTTTATATTATAAATTTTAACAGAAAATATAAATATTGTTCTGATATTTTTTGGTCCTTTGTTTATATGCCATTTAGACGTCTTATATAGTTAAATGTTATAGTTGAATGTCATAGCTGTTATAGGGTTGAATGTTGTGAACTATTTCAATTCAAAATAGTATATATATTATATATTTTTTAAAAGTCAATAAGTTCCTCCTAATTAATAATCTAACAAATACATAATATATATATATATATATTATAAATATTAAAAATTAGATTCGTCTTCAAAATCAAAGTTTTAATAATTTGTTTAGTCCGAGTTTGTTTTTGTATATATATATAAAACTTAATTAAAAAGAATTTCGGGGGGCTGCGTTACAACTTCCTTACACCAATATGAATTTCTTTAAAACTAATTATACTACGAGGATGAAAATTATACACGATTAGTTATATAATGAATGGAGCACTTATATTAATTTCAAAATGATCCGGCCCCATTTTCGGGCAGCTGCCATGCCAAGTTGTCAATTCGATAACTGTGAATCTAATGAAGCTACGAGGTTAAAATTAAAACTGGGCAGGTAAAGTAATAGGGCAAGTTAGCTGGAAAAGTTGGACATCATCCGGACTAACTTTTAGGGTTTTTTTTTTGTTTTTAAGCAAAAATTATGGTACCTATAATGAATTAAAAATTTAATTTTTTTTTTGTTGTTATTTTTTTTTTAAGCAAAACTTATGATAATAAGTTAGGTATATACTTTTTATATTTTTTTTGTAATATTATAATAGCATAAGGGAAATAAATAACGGTTAGTGGGTATGCACGGGTATCTAAAAGTTGACAAGGGCAACTATAATCTTCCTCGTTTTTTTTTTAAATTTATTCAGTACTAGTCTTTTCAATTCTGTTCAGAATTGAATACTTTAACCGCTAAAAATTAAAATTTTAAAACACTTCCTACCATACAATACAAAAGAAAAACATTAAAAACTTAAAAAATTTTAATTTTATACACTTCTTTGGTTGTCAAAAATATTTAGTTGTGTTGATTCAAATAATTCAAATTTTTAATAACAGTTATATTAGATGTCAATTTTCAAAGTTACTTAATACAATACCTAAATTGGAATTGATTTGTTTAAGTAAACAATAAAATTAATAAAAAGTAAAAGATTTTTAGTTTGAAAATACAAAATTTTAAATTAAATATTCAAGAGAAAATTTTACAAAAAAAGTACCAAAATAGTTTTGGTACGTACCATATATTGAATATCGTAAAAAAGTACCAATTTTGGTACTTTAGTATCATGGTAGTACCGCTGAACCAAGCACCAGAGCATACATTGGGCTTTCACCTTCAATTCAGATTTTCACTGAGAGTAAGAAGACAAACTACAGAATCGATCCTGTCTTTGAAGCATAGTCTTAATTTTTAATATCAAAATGTTTTACTATTCAAATAAAATTTTCAGAAAATATTCTGTATGTTTTAAAAACTGAAATGAACTAATTAATAAACATTTAAACTAATTTAAATTCATAAAAAAAAATTTTTCCCTAAAAAATCAATAAAATATATTTTGGTCTGCTTATGATTATTTATTATATTTTATTCTCTAAAATAAAACTTGTGTTGGACATTAATATTTTATTTTTTCATAATTGAATACATCGAACATATCACATTTAATTGAATGCGTTCTTTCACCTAATTTTTCTGGACAAATATATAAATAATATATTTTTTTGTAAGACTAGTAAAATTTTCGGGATCGTCTCAAGTTTAGGTTCATCCCTCCAGCATGCCACACAAGTATAGTCTCGTCCCTCGCTATTAACCAAAGTTTTCATGGCAATGATCGGAGAATTACTGCGTTGATCTGTCAGAAAAACACTGAATTTTAAGGAAACACTGTGTACGAGTTCCTAATATCGCTCTGTGTTTATTCTTAAAAAAGCAATTGCAACTTGAAGTTGCTTAATAAGCGAAAAAGCTCTGCTATGCAGGAATTGCGCTGCTATGCAAACTTTTTTTTTTTTGAATGATGCAAATATGAGTTTAAATCATCATCTTTCATCAATCATCTTTTCGATCTAAATTAAACTTATTCTCATCGCATAAAATTGTCCCATTCGTACGAACAAGTCATGCAACAACTCAGCTTCGAGAATTGTTTGAACAAGGATTTTTAAATTGGCTTTCTTTTCAGTTTAAAAGCTTCGGAGGCTTGAAAAACTTTTTTCCCCATGTCTCCATCTTGTCCCCATGAAGTTATTTTAATATCCATATGAAAATTTACTATTTTTACAAAAAACATTTTTTGATTACAAAATAACGGTAAATGTTCCTGAATAAAATTTAATAAAATATTGAACCCCTTGTAAATACATACTCAAAACAGGTACACTTTTTCAAATAAGTATGCTAACAGTTCAAATATTGCAAAAGATTATCAATTTAATTTTAAAAAGTTAAAATAGTTAAATAAGCTATGGCTTTTATGTTCTAAGGGATCCTAAGCGATGTTCAAAACATCTTTACTGTTTTAACGGTCACAACTTCAAAGAAATTGGATTATTAAAATTAATGAGAGTGAGACATCACATTACTAGGGTTAATTATAAATTAAATGTATTATGACAGAGTTCTTAGAATACCGCCAAAAAAAAGTATGTATAGTATTGCCGGAATTGTATTGTAATTTTATGTAGGGGAAAATTTAAAAAAGGAAAAAAAAAAAAATAATTTAAAAAAAAAACTAAGTACATATTTAAAATTGTTAAATATGTGTGCCTGAAAGAAGAATTTCGAATTTAGCAGATTATAAAAAAAAAAAATTATATTTTTTTATTTTGTTTTGATCAATTCAATCAATTTTACACTAATCACACTATATTATCATATTATACATATTAATTTATTGCATATAAATATATATGTAAAATTTTACTTTATATTCTTTGTTAACACTGCCTTAATAACTTAAAAAAATGAATGGTTAACAATTTGAATTAAAAAAAAAAAAAAAAAAAACAAACAAAAAAAATATATATATTATATTTAAGAAAATACAAAAAAAAAAAAAAATTAATCGAATAAACTAAATTTAAAATATAATGAAAATTAAATTTTAAAATCAATATATTATATTACAAAATAATAAAAATATATTAAAAATTGTTTTAAATTAATTAAATAAATATAGATATCAATTCATTTTATTTTTTATTAAAAAAAAATATAAAAAAAAAAAAAAAAACAAATTAGTTATTTAAGCAAATAGATAAAACAAAAATTATAAAACTTATTATATATTTATATAATTCTAAACTTTATTAAATTAATAAAGAATGAAAAAGTATTGTTATATTTAAAAAAAAAAAATTAAAAATAAAAAATTAAAAAACATTATGTTATAATATATAATAATTTTTACATACAGTAATGTTATACACCAATGTTAGATTTAAACATATTATATTTTAAAATACAAATTTTACACATTTTTTTTTTCTTTCAATCTTTTGGGCCTTACCTAATCAAAAGCGTATAATACGCCGTACGTCGATACGTCGACATATCCCGAAATCGATACGCGCGTACGTAATATAAAAACGTTTTATTTATTTAATGTCAACAAATAATCACCATAACAACATAACAAAAAACAATAACAAAATTTAATACGCTTTGTCAATTTTTAAATTTTTAAAAACCCGACGCATAGTACGTCGCGTATTTCGGGAGCTCTCATTTAATTATATGTATTTAAAATTATTTTGACAGAAAATGTACGCCGTACGTCGTGATTTAGGTAAGGGCCTTAACTTAAAAAAAAAGACGAAGTAACAGAAGTTTTAGAGTCAAAAGTCCACCAGGGATTTATGACTCAAAAAATTAGTAAAAAGTCCCTGGCGATTATTAAACGAATGAAGTAAGCTCAAACATTGCCTAAAAAATGAGACAAAATTCTACATTATATTTTTGATTAATTTTTAAATTCATTCTAGAAAGAAATAAAATTATAAAAAAAAAAGTATAGTCACAAATCTTTTTTTTCAAGTCATAAACCCTCCTGGATTTTTAACTTCGAAACTTTTGTCACCTCGCCTAAAAAAAATTTTACAACGAAATTAAATTAAATTTTTTTTTTGTTCTTAATTATTAATTAAAAAACTTCTATAATTTTTGCTAAGATACTTGATTAAACTTTTAGCTAATATTAACCACAATGTATTTGGTACTTCAACATAAGAGTAAAGCTTAATGTCTAAAGATTTATCTAAAAGAAATCTATACTCGACATTGAGTCGAAAAGAAGCAGAATAAATATAATTAAAACAAATTAAAATTTTATTTCTAATAAAATAACAAAGAATAGGCATATAAAAATTTTATTTAAGTTATATAAGTTAGAAATATCATTAAAAACGCAAATGCAATTGCGTTTCAAAGCAGTCAACGACATAAAAGTATATTATTTTATTTTTTAACCAGTATATTTTTATAGAGAACGATCTCCAACGATTAATTTAATGATAAGACCTTTAAAATATTATCTAAAAGAATTCTGCAATACTGGTATGCCTTGTTTTGACTAAATGCCGGCTTATATTATTGTATATTGATTGTAATAAAAAAAAAACTCTCCAAAATTTTGTTTTGTCTATTCTTTTTTTTTTGACATTTCAAATTTTCTTCAAGAATTTTATTTAAGGTTTATTATTTTTAATTTTGAAGGTAAACTATCTATTTCCATGTATGTGCCATTTTCTTTCTCAAACAAATACAAACAGTATTTATTTAAAAAAAAAAATAAAAATTATTAAAGCATTTATGTACACTAAATGGGATGTTGTCAATTTCTAACTAAATAACTAAAGTCATTCCTTATTATGACTTATGATTGCTTAAAGTCTTGAACACAATTAGTATGTAGCCATCACGTAGCCATTCAATTCGCAAAATAACAAAAAAGATAGCTATCAAGTCACATAATGTAAAATGTTGAAAGCGTTAAAAAGTGACATTTAAATGTTAACAAATTAAGCAAAAAAACATAGGTAATTGATTTTTAATTCAGTTAACTGAAAGTAATGTAAAAAACTGATTTTATATTTATTTTATTTAGATTCTTTAATATTAACATTTGAAAAATTTTTTATTTACCAATTTAAGCTTAAAATTTATAAAATTTTTATTTATAAATAATTATAAATAATAACTACTGACAAAAAATAGTTTACATTATGCGTTAAGTCAAAAGTTGAGCAACTTTTGCGCCAAAGCTGTATTAGTTTCATAGCATGTATTTGTTTTTTTTTTTTCATATGTTAACTTTTAAAGTTGTATTTTTACTTTGATGGCTACGCTAATAGCCATAGAAGCATAAATCTTATAGAGTAACACAGCGCTTAGTGTCGGAATTTCTAAGTATTTTTAAAGTTTTTTTTTTTTCCTTTCTACTCCCTATGGGAGCATAGGGCTTCCACAAAGCCTTTCCATCTGTTTCTATTTAGTGCTATGACTTTCATTTGAGACCATGTTTTATTTAGTTCTGTTATTTCTCGTTCTACTGTTCTATGCCATGTATTTCTAGGGGTACCAACATTTCTCTCTCCTTGAGGGTTCCATTCCAGGACTTGCCTGGCTATGCAGTCTGGGGGGTCTTCTAAGAATGTGACCTATCCACCTATATTTTCGTTTCTTAATTTCTATTTCGATAGGTTCTTGACCGGTAGCCTCCCATAGATCTTCATTTCGTATTCTTCTTGGCCAGTATACTCTGCATATAATCTGGAGGCACTTGTTTACAAATACTTGTAGTTTATATGTTTCTTTCTTATTAACTAGCCAAGTTTCACTACCATATAAGAGGACATATTTTATACATGTTTGGAATATTCTAAGTTTGGTTTTTCTTGCAATTTGGAATGATTTCCATATTTTCCACATTCTTCCAAATGTTGATCTGGCTTTCGTTAGTTTATTATTAATGTCCTCTTTTGTACCGCCTTCTTTAGTAATAATACTGATTAGGTAATTGAATTTATCTACATCTTCTACTAATGCATCATCAATTTTTAAAGTTATTTATAAGTAATTAAAAGTTATTGAAATAGAAATACTGGATTTTTTATTAAGACTAAGAAATTAAATTCTACATTTTATAAAAAAAAAAATATGTTTCAAAGTCATAAAATTTCTTAAAAACGATTTAAATATTTATTTTAAAATTTTAAGACAAAAAAAATTTAAAAACAATATGAACTTTGCGTCAGCCATTATTACAAACGTTTAAAACTTTGACATTTTCAATCGCCATAATTATTTCTGTGCCGGCAAACCGAACTGAAAAATAATTGATATAACTTTACATTAACATACCGTGGCTATGCTAATTGTGATTAGATGATTTGATGTACAGGTTGTAAGCGACCCACTTAAGACTTGAAGTTCAAACTTTAAGATTCATTAAGATTACGAAAGATTGCTTAAGATTATTATAATTGTGAACACGATATTTCTCGCATACGAATAAAGTCATCGCAAGATACCTATTAAAAAAATAAAAGTTAGTGTTTTTTTAGCTCAACAAATTATATAATTGACAATATTTCATTTCAAATTGAATACCCACAAAACAAAACCACAAACTAACATACTGTATGTATAAACTATAAATTAATATATACAATCAAAAGTTAACGTTTATAATATTCTTCAAAAAAAAAAAATAAAAATAAACATAATACAAATACCATTTTAAGAAATCAAAACACAAAACACTAAAACCTATGTTTGCGTTTAACTTTTATTAATTTAATATGTTATATATATATAATAGATTGTTAAGTTTTAAATATATTTTAACTTTTTTACAATTTATTATTTTATCTTATTTTTTTTTTTTAATATCAATAATATTACATAATAAAATTAATCATTAAATATTAATAAATAATTGTAAAACTTATTAATTTTTGTATCATCAAAAAAAAAAAAAAAAAAAAAAAAAAAAAAAAAAAAAAATTGAACTAAACTATCACACTATCAAACATTTTTTTCAATTTGTAATTAAGGGTCTATACTATTACAAAACAAAAATCGATATAAATAAATAAATAAATTTTAAATTTATTACCATACTTAAAAATGTTACAACTTATTTATTACATAAGTTGAAAAAAAAAATATATCACTAAAAAATAAAAATTTTTTTTTAAATGTTATTTATATTAATTCTATTTAAATTTTACCAAGCATGAGCTTATAATTACAAAACATAAAATAAAAAAAATTTATTTTTTATAAAGCACTGTAAAAAAAATACACACAACATCCATATATTCCTTTCTTATTACTGCGTGTATTTTTTTTTCGTGATCGGATTATTGCCCACACGAAAAATGCCCACACGAAAATTGCCCACAGAAAATTGCCCACAGATAGTATTGCGCACACGATTAATGCCCACACAGAATAATGCCCACAAGGAATAATGCCCACATAGACAAATGCCCACATAGAAAAATGCCCACGCGAAAAATTATTTATAAAACAGAATTGCCGCTTTTTCCAGAATATTTAATATTTTATTTTAAATCACTAATAGATTATCTCCTAGATAGAATATAATTTTTGATTTTTTCTCTATTTATTTTAATTTAATTTTTATATTTAAAATAATTTTTCGTGTGGGCATTTTTCTATGTGGGCATTTGTCTATGTGGGCATTATTATGTGTGGGCATTATTCTGTGTGGGCATTAATCGTGTGCGCAATACTATCTGTGGGCAATTTTCTGTGGGCAATTTTCGTGTGGGCATTTTTCGTGTGGGCAATAATCATCGAATCTTTTTTTTAATGATTTACCGCTTGAAGAATAATAGGGTTTCCACAAGTTTTCTGTATCGCACAATATTGTAAGGTTAGTTATTTGTTTTCAATTTATGTTTTACACTTCACTTAATTTGCTTCGCTAGTTACCTTCTCCATATATTTTAGGTCTAGCCAGTACTTTTTTTCCTGTGACAGTTTTATTCAGTAAATGTCGTCTGACGATTTTTGAAGTGTGTGTGTGGCACCAAACTCTGTCTCAATTTTTTTGTTTGAAAGAGAATAATTCGTTTACAAAATATGATAAAATTGTTAATTTAAATTACATTTCAAACAAAAACACAACATCATGAAAGTACCTTCTTCTATATTGTCAATTACATCAGTATAGGTTATTTTAACAAATCAAATTTCAAATGAGCAATGACAACGATTAACGGTTAAAATTTTATAAAAATTAATATCATCTCAATGTAAACGATGCCATACATAACATTTTTTCTGTCAAAATATATATGTATATAATCAGACATAAAGATCAAAAATAGATATCTTTGGTCAAAAAAAATGATCTAATTTAAAACAAGTAAAAACAAGCTTCGTCCATTTCTTAATTCGAAAGTCTTGATCTAAAAATCAATCATTTAAAATTCAGATTTCTTTTTTGATATGGGCCCTATTTCAAATAATTATAAACTAATAATATTATTAGAACTATTAAATATAGGGTAAAAATTTTTCGTTTCATAAAAGTTTTCTGCAACTAATCAAATTTCACTAATAAATTATTACTGCAAAGCATAAAATATTTAGTGTAAACTCGTCACTAATAATTTTAATTGATAGTTCAATTATTTACGCTATACCGCCTTTATTATATTATATATATATAATTTACAATGGATATATGGATATATTTAGATAATGTACATAATATATTTACAGAAATGTATAGTTTAAATTGTAATAAAATGTAAAATAAAACAAGTACAGAAACAGTAAATCGGTGCAACCGACTTAATAATACCCTACACCTGATTTGTTCAAATTAAATTTAAAAAAAAAAATAAGTATTTTTAAAACCAGACAAGCCTATATTAGTTCTATCGTAAGACATAATTAATGATATTATTATAGTTAATTATGTGAATTTTAAATAATTTTTAAATTTATTATTCTCTTAATTTACTTATTTTTATAACATTACATAATTCAATTTTTAATAGTTTAATTCTTTTAATTAAAAAAAATACTTGTTTGATTTAATTTTTAAATTAAGAGGAAGCATATTTTCTTTTCCTTGAAATATTACCCTGATCCAGGTATGGAAAACATTAATTTTAGATTGAAAAATTGAAATTAGAGCTGGTTATTTCTTAACTTTTATATTTATGATAAGGAATTTTTATAAATAAGTATTAAAATAATAATTCTCATGTTATATGTGACACTAATTTTCATTAAAAAAACCATTTGTATAGGTTTATATAATTTAATGGTTTTTAATATAAACTAAAAACAATAATAGCTTTGATTAGCTTTTTATCATATATTTTAGTACATCAATTTTTAATAATTCAACATAATTTAAAATTTTAGAATTTGTACTAATTTAACAGATTTAAAAATGTAGAATATACAATATAAGTTACTATGACAAATATAAAAATTTTTATATAATTCATATAAATATCAAAATAAATTTTACATACAATGCAGCAAATCCTTTTAGCAGGCAATGAAAAGAATTTAAGTATCATACACAATTAATTGATTTTACATACATTATGAATTATTATAATATTTACAATAAAACCGATATTGAAATCGTTGTTATAGAAATGTCTATTTATATCTTAAATATCCATTCAATAAAATATTTCAAAAAATTCAATATTCAACCAAGCAATTCATATAAATATTCAAGTTCTCCAAAAAAGCTTTGAAATGTTTTTGAAATATAAATATGAGTACATATTATATATTTTTATCTTAATAAAACTTTTCTAAAAATAATTCAATTAAATATCTCATATAATAAAATTTAAAACAAAGATGAAATTTGATTGTTCATTAAAAAAATAATTTAGTTCTTTATTTATAAAATATAATATATAATAAGTTTTATATTAAATTTTATTGTCTTATAAAAATATAAAATTATTAAATAAGAAAGCAATAAAACAGTGTTGCATTTCTAGTTTCTATCGTTATTAATTTCGAAGACAAGCTTTTAAACTTTGGGAAGTCAAAGAGAGGTACCTAAACCGCCACTCCAATCGAGTTCAAAGTTCGGAAACACAAAGGAAATAGTAACAAACCCCCTTATTCCAATTTGAAGCTTCTTTATTATTTATTTAAAGTTATATCTTTGTTAATTTCGAAAATATGCTTTAAGGTCTTGGGAGTGGCGAACCACTCAACCAATTGGTTCCAAATTTCAAGGACACAAAGAAAATAAGGAGAAACAGCTGTGTAAAAAATTTGAATTTTGTCGCTATTTTCATTGGGTGCGGAATGCTGTTCGTTTGGCCTCAATTTGATCAAAAGCTTCTAGACTCCGAACTCAAAGTCCGATCTCCACCAAAAGCAATTCCCGCCATACTTTCATTACTAGTAGCCTAGAGTTTAAATTTCACCAAGATAGCTAAATTAGTTTTTGAATTATCGTGCCTACGAACGGTCATCACGAAATCGACTTAGGAGGTAACGCTGATCACAAATATATATACTTTTCTATATCTAGCTTGTCTATGGTGGACAAACACCATACCAAAGTTAATATACTTTTTACCTATTTCATAGGTGTAGGTTATAAAAAATTAAATATTATAGGTTAGAAAATAAAAAAAAAATATTTATATATTTTAATTTTTAATGTAGAATCGGAATTTGTATCGAAAAGTGCCCGTTCCCATTTGAAAACCGTGATTTCGGCAAATTTTTGGTCTAACAAACTTATTTCCAGTCCTTTCCGGAAGTTTAAAATATCACCATTCCTACTTTTGGCAAAATTTGAATTATCCAGCTTTACTATGAATAGAGTTATTTTCGGATAAAAAAAGAAGTTGCATTGTAGCTCCTCGAACCAGTGGAATAAAATGGTTGGATTTTAATAGTGATGACGGCTATTGCATAAAAACGAATTAATGAACATTTCAAAATTCTAGCTCTTTTATTTTTTGAGTTATGGTACAAGGACAGACGGACGGACATATATAGCTAGATCGACTTACTTTTCGATTCTGATCCGATCCATACCTTTGAGTCTATATCTACCCCCGATCCTTCTCTGCTTCACAAACGTTATGACAAAATTTAGTATATTCTTTGGCTCATAGTCATGCGGTTATAAAAATAGAGCACTCCTGATTTAGATAATAATTTCTTTTTTATACTTTAAATAACGACTCCTTCTTTGCTGAAAAAATTGATACGGATGCTGAACAACCTGAACCACCATCCGTATATAAATTATGTATTTAATTTATAATATTTAATTTTGTTTGTATATAATATAACTACTAAAAACAATAACAAAATAAGACAAAGCCTTAAATATGTTCTATATTTTCTATTATCAATATGAGTTTATTAGTCTTTCTAATGTCGTTTTCTATTCTAACAAAATGAAGTTTTTCACTTTCCAGAATGACAACATTAAAAAAAATATGTATATAATTGCCAGTGTCAGTCAAATAGTACATCACTTTTAAATGATATAAAAATTTACAAATAATTATCAATGAAGCGACAAATATTTATTAATCTAATATAGTTTTATGAAAAAGAAAACGGCTTTGCAGTAATAAAATTTACTAATCGTTCGTCGCGTTCAACAGCATCTAGCCGCTAGCGCTATAAGAAAAGTGCAGCGCTCAATAAAATTTTCTTTTCTATACAAAAAAATTTTATGCTAAATTGTGTAGCGGATTTTAATTGATGTTTATGTGTTAATATTTTTTTGTATATAGTTTTTGTTTACAAGATATTCTGAAAATTTTTTGAAGTGCAGCCTTTCTTTTAAAATTAAAAATATAAACTGATTAAAAAATAAAAAATATAAGATTCAAAAAAAATAAAAAGAATTTGATTAATTTTAAAAATTTGAATTTAAATAATAATTTTGAATAATAATAGAAACAAATAAGGATAGAAATAGAATTATATAAATGTTTATAAAGCCCTTAGAAATTCTCTCTTGTTTCCATACTTAAGGTAATTTAAACACAAATAAAAATACCAAAAGTCACTGCAAATCAAATGTCATTTAATTTTGCTGCAAAACGTTCAGTCAAAAAATGTAGCGCTAGATGCTACACCGCTGCACTGAATGCTTTTATTAGTATAGCACTGTAAAAGTCTTTTTATGAAATAGAATTTTACTAATAACTAAAAAATTCACTAATAATTAGTTTAATGAAATAGGGCCCTGATCTATAATAGATACAAAAAAATAATCATTTGATTTAAAAAGTGATTTATTAAAGATAAGATCAGTTTTTATGACTCTTTTTTATTTTGCTACAATTAAAGTTAAAAATTAATTAAAGGCTATATTTGAAGCAGACTTGTAAAAACCCGTTACGAAGCTACAGCCCCCAAAGTTGGAAAAAGCCCTATTTTTAAATTGTTATAGCAAGAGTTCTGTTAGGTATATTTTCAATCTGAAAACGGAAAAACATAGTTGGTTTTATAAGCTTTATAAATTTTTAAGTGCAAATGTTGAGGGTTGCCATACGGTACTAAAATTTACAATTATGTAAAACTCAATTTTTGCAAAATTTTTGGTCCCGCACATCTTCTAAACGGTTCAAGCTAGGGTCTGTTAGATTAGTAAATTTTGGGAGTAGTTAGACCTTTAGAAATTAGTAGGAGTCAGATATCAAAAATTTTTTGTCACGTCCCCTGTTTAGGAGCTATAAAAGCTCGAAAATTTAAATTTTGCTATTTTTAAACACCTGTAACTTGAAAACCGGTTCAAATTTATTTTTACAAATATACAAAATTTACAGCTGCAGTATTATGTTTCAACATATGTTAAAGGTTTTTCTTAAATTTGAAAGGGTTTCTTTAAATTGAAGAAATTGTCTCTAGTTTTGACCATTTTTGCTTAGATAATAAAATTCTAGGTAAAATTCCAAATTTTGGTGGAGTTCACAATTGATTTCCTAGAACCGAAAAAAATTGAAGGGTGAGGACAGGAGGGGGTGGGCAGATCCATCATAAGTTTGCTAAGCAAAAATTTGGGAACCTTCCCCATTGAAGGGCTACTAGATTGTAAAAATTAAAAAAAATTATATAAAACAGTAACTTATTCACCAGTGTAAGTTTTTTCCAAAATTAAACGTTAACATTGAATTTCCAACAGGTTTTCTTTTGATTTCACTTTTATTTGTAATTAATAAAATGATAAAATAATTAAATTATATTATTAAATCCTCAGTAAGAAACCCTATAAAATTTTGAAAATGTGCTATTCAAAAACCCTTGGTTTTTATCATCACTTGTTTTGAATGATATATGTTTTCCATCACTTGCATGATATTCTTGAATTGCATAGTTACACCATATGAACACCATGTTTATCCGATCAAGAGATTTTAAGCGTGATATACATGTAGCATCACGGTTAACTTCATTCGTGTTAAGCCAATTGTTTTATAATGTTTTTTTAATCTTTATAATGCTAATCTATTTAGTGGGACCCGAATAACAAAAAATCAAAGTTTAAAAAATATTTCTTTTGTAGAGAAAATCTCATTTGGTCTTAAAACAGTTAGAAGTAGTATTGTTTATATAGTTTTTGTTTTTTTTTTGGTTATTGTTTATATAGTTTCAAATATTAATTAAAGTATTATATAACTCTTTATTTTGTTCCACAGCTAATACAATTTTTTTAAAAGACATGAAAACAGCATTCAAAAGACATCTGGAAAAATAAACCCTCTAGGGAGCACTCGCTCCTGCAATCAAAAATTTTTCAATATAGTTTTCAAAAATAAATATAATTTTCTTTTAATTTTCCGTTTAATTTCACCCGTATGATTTTAAGTCAAAAGGGTAAACTAAATTTGCCATTACGTTTGTGACGCAAAGAAGGATCGGGGATAGATATAGACTCAAAGGTATGATGCATGATAACTCATAAAGTAGAGGTGCTAAGATTTTGAATTTTAATAACTACGCTTTTCTACAATAGCCGTCATCGCTATTGAAATCCAGCAAGTTTGCTCCACGGGTACGAGTAGCTGCCATACTAAGTAATACTCTTTTTTTTATATGAGTTTTACTCTATACCTTTTGAAGCTTGCTGTGTGAAATTTTGTCAAAAAGGGCTTAGTATGCGATATTTTGTTGGTCTACTGCAATGGTTTCGACTAGCTTCCATACAACTTCATTTTTTATATGACCCACTCTATACCTAATAAAGGTGGATGGATATTTTGTCAATATTTGTTAACATTAATGACCAACATGTGAATAAAATATAATATATTTCTTTTGTTGAAAGCATAATAAATTGTGCATTTAAAATTTTGCCCAAATTATTTAACCGGATGATTATAATCTCTATATTACTTGTCATACGGATATTTCAGAGTTAGCACAGTATGCGATTTCATAAAATATTTTAAATTTGTGTATTAAAAATTAAAAAAGTATGGAAGAACATGTTAAAAAAATTATTTATGTATAGGTTTTTATAAATTTTCAATTGTGAAATTATTTTTGAATATATTTTTGCATAAATCAATAAACGGCCAAACATCAATTTACTTTTCGATTCTGATCCGATCCATAGCTTTGAGTCTCTCTCAGCCGCCGTCTTCACTGTATCACAAACTTAATGGTAAATTTAGTATACCTTTTGAATGTACTTTCATACGGGTATAAGGAATGTTTATTTGATTAGTGAGAAGCAGGTTTATGCAATTGGGCTTAAATTCAATTTCAGAATATTTTATTGGGCTGGCCTAGATCAAAGTATTAATTTAAAGTATAAAATATTAAACAGCGTCTATTATAAGGCAACTCCTCTTAAATGCAACTTCAATATATGCTTACACATTAAAACAGTTTTCAAAATAAAATTAAAAATAAAACAAAAATTATTAAAAAAAAAAAAAACATTTATAGAAAAAATATAATAATGTTTTAAAAAATTTTTAATTTGAAAATAATAAAAATAAAACGCATAATTTCGTTTAAATGAGGTATCGCACATTTAAATACGTATATTTGATTACTTGATAATAAGGTTAAGACTTGGAAATAAACTTAATTACAATTACAGTATTTTCATAATTCAAAACTATTTACAATTACATTTACAAATATCTGTAATTAATAGATCACAATCACAATTAAAAATTTAAATAATTTATACATTTCAATAAAACGAAATAAAATAATTGTCTAAAAACCTATTAATTAATTATTTTGATTAATAATCATTATCTTAAAATGTACTTAGTTATTTTTTTTTTTTTGAATTAAAAGTATTATTTTTTTTTTAATATTAATAATAAGTCATAAAGTATATATGTACAGATATATATACAAAAAATTTGAATTTTAAAACAAACGACTATGTATAATTTATGTAAAAAGTAAGCAAGTTCTCTCTTATAATGTACTTTTAAAATATTAAATATAACTGTTAGGATAATCTTTTAATTTTAATTTCGTTTTTTTTTTTTTTTTTGGATTAAAATTAATTGTAATTACAACTGGAATTTTTTTTAAATACTTTTAATTATTATATATTTTCAATTATAAATTACTGTAATTAAATACATAATTAAATAATTATGCATGTAATTGATTAGTTCCAAGTCGAATAATAATATACTTGATAGTTATCACTTTAACCATTTAACACTATTGTACAACGTGTCTAAATCTTAACTTTAATTATTTTTTACAAACTCTTGAAAGTACCTAATACTTATTAAAAAAAAATTTAATATAAAATACAAAAGATACAAATATGTGATATAATTAAATTATGAGAAATTTGTGCGATAGTTTTCGGAAATGTCTTTTGTTACACTGTCTTTTACCAAAAATTGTTGATTTTTAGAATTTCTCACCAAAAATATAAAAAAAAAAAAAAATAAATAAAATAAATAAAGTTATTAAAAATAAACACAAATAATTAAATGAAGAAATAATAATGTTGATTAATAGTAATTTAAATTAATATTTTCTGTATTTAAAAAAAAGTTTTAAAAATAAAACAAAAAAAAATATTGAACAAAAATCAATTAATAAGTGAAAATTCAAAATGAAAAATAATGTTTAAACAAACACAACACATCAAAAAATATTTATATAAATATATTATTATGTGCTTACATTTGAAAACTTATATAAAATGTGATAAAATAGATAAAAAAAAAAGATATGTTTAATTTATGTAAGAAATAACAATCTCTTTTGTATGACTTTGTCTATTCGAAAATTATTGCCGATCTTGTCACCACGCAAACATATTTCTGAGGGTTTACTAAATTTGACATTACGTTTATAACGCTGTAAAGGATGGAGCAAATGTATAGATTTAAGAAAAACGAGGAGGAGTGTAGTAGAGTAGACTGTGTCAACTCTAGGATACCCGTATGACCGTAACATATACATTACATCATCCGGTTAATTAGACTTTTGGCAAAATTTTAAACATTCAGCTTTATCATGCTCATATAAAAGAAGGAGTTGTATGGCAGCTACTCGCACCCTTTGCAGTAGGCCAACCAAATTTTGCAGTAACTTTGGCCATTACACTAAACTATTTTTGGCAAAATTTCAGACACCCTGCTTCATTTGGTGTAGTGTAATCCTCATATAGAAGAAGGTGTTATATGGCAGCTACTCGAACCCTCTGCAGTAGACCAACCAAATTTTGCAGTAACTTTGGCCATTACACTAAACTATTTTTGGCAAAATTTCAGACACGCAGCTTCCATAGGTATAGAGTAATGCTCATATAAAATTAGAAATTGTATGGCAGGAACTCGAACCCGTGAACCAAAATGGCTGGATTTAAATAGCGATTCCGGTTTTTGCATAAAAACGAATTTGTGAAAATTTCATAATCCTAGCTCCTTTACTTTTTGAGTTATCGTGATGACAGGGGGACGGACGGACATACATAGCTAAATCGATTTATTTTTCGATTCTGATCCGATCCATACACTTGACTCTATATCTACCCCCCCCCCCCCTCCTTCTCTGCGTCACAAACGTAATGGCAAATTTATTATACCCTTGGACTATATAGTCATACGGGTATAAAGAGGGTGGTTTTTAAGTCCAATACTACTCAGATATGAACCCCATACAGCGATCTGGGCGGCTTTCGAGGCTTCCCATCAACCCTCGTAAAAAAAAAGTGCTTAGATCGAAGCAGGATTGGAAAGTAAATCAATCTGTTCGCACGACAACTCAATAACTATAAAGAGGATATAAAAATTTTCAAAAATTCGTTTTTATATAAGAGTTTATATTGCTATTGAAATTCAGCTAATGCGTTGAGGAGGATCAAAAGAGGAATTTAAAAATGAGATCATTTATTAATTTATATTACTCTTGTAGTTTCTTAATTTTACTTGAAAAACATGACCTATTTGTATACTTTTTTTTTTTGTACAGATCTAATAACTCACAGGTAGCTTTTTTCTGAAAACTAATAAATTTTAAATAAACTAATTTTATATATCTTTAAAAATATCTGAGTTAAAGCCACGGTCTGGTTCATGATCTACATTACCTTTGCTGAACAGAAATAAGGACATTTAATATTCTGGTGATTCTGCTTTTCAAATATCTAAAGCTATTTAAAATGTATGATATTTTATTAGGAAAGTATAAAGCTGCAGATCTTGATAGAGACTCTTAAACTTAAATTAAAGATCTATTTTTGAATCGCACGATTTGTGTATTGGTTAATGGATATTGAATTGACAACTTAAAAAAAAATATTCTTGGATATTATTTTATATTTTTTGATAATATACATATTAACTTTACTCGGAAATGATTGATTAGAGTATAACTAAGTTCCAGTTCATATGAATACGAAGATGAGTAAATTGTATCTGTATTATATTTTATTTTTTTCGAAGGCATGGAAAGCGTTAAAAGCCATCTATTGAAACTGTGCAATGTTTAAGCCCACCTAAACCCCACCCTTGTTAAAACAATCTCCTACGACGGATCTGTGATAGAAAGGTAATACGAGGATAATAATTTGGAAGGATTATAATTGAGGATATTTAGAATTGTATAATAACTATAGTGGTATATAATTAACAATATCCCAACATGTTATTAGAAATTTTTAATATAAAAAGAGAGATTTATCTTAATAGTTTTTAAATATGTCCCTGGGTGTATTAATGTTGAAGCTGCGATAAATGATAAAAGCGTCGATAAGAGCATAGCGTATAGAGAACAATATACACGATTTAAATATAGAGATATTTATATTGAAGCAATGCTTTGATCATAAGCCTTATCGACTCTCTTATCGCTTATCGCAGCTCCAAAGTAAACACATCCCACACCTGGAAAGGAAAAGCTGAATCACTTACTTATCACACTGTTCAAAATTTGTTGCATGCTGTTTAGCAAAATATTTACAGAAATCAAATCATTTATTTTTTCTTTCCATGGTTGGAGCAATCGCCCTATAATTCTCAACATAGCAACTTGCAATATATTAAAATTGATTATTATAATTAAAAAAATTTAATTTATTAATTACGCATTACATATTATAAGAGTTCAGCACAACACTGTAAAAATATGTTTTGTCCTTTTTCCTAACTCAATTTATTGCGTTTCCTAAGGATTAGACAAGAAAAACAGATTTCCAATTTTTTATTTTTTTTAACCATATTTAATTAATTAAACATTTTTAAAAATTATAATTATAAGAAAATAATATTTTTTCAAAAAAAGTTAAAACAAAAAAAAAATTTAACAATTACAAGTTTTTTTTTTTTTTTTAAACACAAATTTCACTTTAACTATGTTCAAGAGGTGCTCCATAATCACCAGAACCAGCTGGAGCTATGCTATTGGCATATGGTCCACCTGTTTCTGGCTGTTGTTGTTTTTGAGTTTTATATCGTATAAAATATACTTCTGGTTTACTTGGTTGTGTTGGTGCTGGAGTTGGTATAACAATATCAGGTTGATCATCTGGTTTTTTCACTAAAACGTAAACTAAAGTTTTTTCTTCATTTTGTGGTAAAATTGGTATCACCGGAGCGGCTGGTTGCGGTGGTGATGGTGCTTTAATAAAAACAATTTTATAATGTTTTTGTGGTGGTGGTAGGATAATTGGTTTCCTTTAAAATTTAAAATGAAAGAAATAAAAACAAAAATTGTTTAGTAAATAAATATTTGAGAAAAATACAAAATTAATAAATAATAACTTTGTATATTAAAATAATAATATTACAAAGAAGCAATTAAAAACTAAAACAATGAACTTATGAATTATATAATTAGAACTTTATGATAAAAAAAAAAAAATATTACAAATTGATCTTTTACTAAGCCTGGAAGTCCATGGAAAGTAGATTGCATTTTTAAAATTAAAATAAAACATATTTAAGCTACCACTCATATCCCTCGTAAATTTAAGAAGCATAAAGGAAACAGGACAAAACGCCCTTGTACAAAATTGTAAGTATCTATTTTTGTTAATTCCGAAGAAATGCTTTTTACGTTTTGGAAAATTTGTGGGATGTACCAAAGCCACTTACCAATTCATCGCAGATATCAAGAGTATAATAAAAACAAAAGAGAACATCTTTCTACCAAATTTCAATGTTCTATCTTTATTAGTTTCGAAGATATTCCCGTTGGCTCTTGGTTCATTTGGAAGTTTCCAAAATCTGAATCCATGGTTCAATTTTATCCATTCACAATTCTTTCATTGTTGTGTAACCTATAGATAAATTTTATTAAGATTACAATTTAAGAGTTTGAGTTATCGTGCTGGACGGACGGACATCGCTAAATCGACTCAGAAGGTAACGCTGATCGAGTATATATATATATATATATATATATATATATGTATATATATAAACTAAAGTTGAAAGACAGTTCATCATTTTGTTAATAGAATCGATTAGCTCTATTAGCTCTTTTTATATAGTATGGAAATTTTTTTCTTAGCATATTGTCCTATACCATCAAGTATCATTAAAAAGATTTTGGTAAGGTTTAAATTGAGAAGTACATTAATGTGAATGTTATTATATCCGAATGACTGTAGGTCAAACAGGTATACTAAATTTACCATTTCGTTTCTGACGCAGAGAAGGAGGGGGGGGGGGGGGGGGGGGTAGATATAGACTCAAGTGTATGGATCGGATCAGAATCGAAAAAAAAAATCTATTTAGCTATTCATGTCCGTCTGTCCGCACGATAACTCAAAAACTAAAGGAGCGAGGAACTTGAAATTTCGCAAATTCGTTTTTTTGCAATAGCCGTCATCGCTATTTAAATCCAGCTATTTTGGTCCATGGGTTCGGGTAGCTGCCATACAACTTCTTCTTTTATATGAGTCTTTCTCTGTACCTATTACAGCTACGTGTCTGAAATTTTGGCAAAAGTAGTTTAGTTTTTTGGCCAAAGTTTTTTGCAAAATTTGGTTGGTCTAGCGCAGTGGGTTCGAGGAGCTGCCATACAACTTCTTATTTTATATGAGCATTACTGAAATTTTGCAAAAAATAGTTTAGCGTAATGGCCAAAGTTACTGCAAAATTTGGTTGGTCTACTGCAGAGGGTTCGAGTAGCTTCCATACAACTCCTTCTTTTATATGAGCATTACACTACACTTAATAAAGCTGGTATGTTTGAAATTTCGCCAAAAGTAATTAATGTTTATAATAATAATGAATGGTCATACGGGTATCCCAGAGTTGACACAGTCTACTCTACTACACTCTTCCTCGTTTTTATATTGAATCAGTAGGTGGAAAATCCACGGGCCGCCACTCATATATATATATATATATATATATATATATTTATTTGTAAATGCATTTCCATATCCATTAGAACTAACACACTAACTCTAAAGTGTTAAAGAGAAAACTGTCAAACTAAAGTTATAGTATATTATAACTGAACTGTAAACCTACTTAATAAAAGCTTTTCTATTGATTATATAATTATACATATTTATCAATATAAAAGTGAAGGGAGTTATTATAAGATATTGAGTGTTTCAGTAGTGAATATAAAAATAAAATATTGTACTAAGGTGTACAATATTTATATGGTGAACTTTGGAAAATGAAATACACAAGTATGTCAAAAAAATGTCAACATATTTAAAATAATAAAACAACATTTCTTAACATTAAAAAGTTCTTTAATAATAATAGAAACAGAAGATTTACGTAATGTATTTCGAAATAATGCACTTAGAAATAGTTAATGCATTTTGTATAGAGTATATATAAATCCGAAAAAACTTAATCAATTATAATAAATTTAAGGTATTATATATGAATAATTTTATATTATTGAGCGTTTGAGTGACATAGTAATATGGAAAACTTAACAAGAGTCTAGCAAATACGTAGATGACGTATTTGCTATTGTAAAGAAGGACAAAATTTAAGACATCCTTTCATTTATCAACTTAGCCCACAAAAATATTGAATTCACCAATGAGATAGAACAAAATCAAGAATTGGCATTTTAAGACATTCTCATCAGTCACCACCAAAAGTTTTGGAAATTCGAGATTAACAGAAAACCAACAAATGCAAAAGAGTCATCCTAATTGAATTAAATCGCCAACGCAAAATGACTGCTCTTAACAACATGATACACAGGATTGTTAATATGCCATTAAACAAGGACGGAATTAAAAAATAGAAGAATTATATTATAGAAGTAGCAGATTTAAATGGAAATAGTAAGAAAACTATTGAAACTATCAATTTAACAGTTACGATTCGACACTTTTACAACTTTGACATCGTTTAACTTAGGAAGTTCCTTATAACATTTTAAAATCTAGGTTAAGAAAATACAATTTTTAGTAAATAGTAATAGATTTAATCACTTGAATAGCAAGCTTGTTTGTAAACAAGTGATGAAAAAAACCAAAGGTTTTTAAAAAAGCACATTTTCAAATTTATATTGTATTACATACTGAGTTTAATTTTGGCAATATATACACTGCTTACTGCTTACTTTTACAATTTACTGCTAACAGCAATTTTTTTATTTTAATGTTCTAATAGCTAAAATTCTAACATTTTATCGATGGATTTTTATAAAGTTTATAAAAGCAGCTGTCTTATACCGTTTTTCGATTGAAAATAAACCTTACAAAACTCTTGTTATATCAATTTTAATATAGGGCTTTTTTGGAATTTGCAGGGGCTGTAGCTTCGTAACCATTCAAAATTAAGAAAAACCTTTGAAACATGTTTAAATATAATTATAGAGCTTTGAATTTTGTATATCACTAAAAAAAAATTTGGACAGGTATTCAAGTTACAGGTGTTTAAAAATAGCAAAATTTCAATTTTCGAGCCCTTATATCTCCTAACAAAAAAATTTTGTTAAACGGCTTGGCAAAAAAATTTTGTTAAACGACTCCTACTAATTTCTGAATATCTAACTTCTCCCAAAATTTCAAGACCCTAGCTTGAACCGTTCAAAAGATATGTGTGGGGAAAAATTTTGCAAAAATTGAGTTTTGCGTAATGTTAAGTTTTAGTACCGTATGGCATGCCTAAACATTTTCCTTTATAAAGCTTATAAAACCAGCTATGATTTGCCGTTTTCAGATTCAAAATACACTCAACACAACTCTTGTTATAACAATTTAAATATAGGACTTTTTCCAACTTTAGGGGACTGTAGCTCAGTAACAGGTGGGGCTACAGAAAAAAATTCTACGAAATTATTTTTTTTGCAATAAAAAAAAAGCAGCCAAGGCAAGATCTTGAAACATATTACAAAACCAAGAAAATTATATGTCGCAGATAGTATCGAAATTTACAAACATTCACATAAAAACATTTTGAATAGAAATCAAGAAAATGGTTTTTCTGATTTATTCAAATTTATAAAACAAATTTAAACTATCTACTTATTATTTATTTTTGTTCATGCTTTTTTTATACCTGTAAATTCCTATTTTGTAAGATTTATATTTTTTATTACTCTTTACCGATCCTAAATTCTGAATCTTATCCTTTTTTAATAAATTTAATTGTAAGTTTTATTATAATTACATTACCTTCCGTTAATTATTTTAATTATTTATAACTTTTATAGTTTTTTATACCCTACACCTATAGAATAGGTAAAAGGGTATATTAACTTTGGTATGGTATTTGTAACCACCTAAAGGAAGCGAGCTAGATATGTTGAAGTATATATTTTTGTGATCAGCGTAACCTCCTGAGTCGATATAGCCATGCCCGTCCGTCCGTCCGTAGGCACGATAACTCATAAAAATAATGGAGCTATCTTGATGAAATTTTAACTGTAGGTTACTAGGACAGAAAGTACGGCGGCGATTTTAATCGATCGAAGGGCTAACGAACATATATAAAAAATCAAGATAACTCAACAACTAATGACGCTATCTTCATCAAGTTTGTGCTGTAGGTTACTAGTAATGAAACTACTTCGGACATTGCGTAAGTTCGGGATTGGACCATGGGTTCGGAACCAAGAACTTTTTGATCGAATTTAGGCCAAACGAGCATAGTTCCGAAAACAATGAAGATAGAACCTCCAAATTTGGTATCAGAGTATCGCTTTCGATCTCCTAAGTCTTTTTAAAATTTGAGCCCAAGTGGAGTAGTGTATTTTCAAGAATAATTAAGATAGTAACTTGAAACAAATGCAGAAGCTTCAAATTTGGCACATGGGTGTTCTTTACTATTTCCTGCGTGTCCCTCTAATTTTGGATCAATTGGAGTGGTGGTTCAGTACCTCTCTTAGACCCCCCAATGTGTAAAAGCTTATCATCGAAATTAATAAAACTAGTAACTTAAAATTAAGATAACACGTTCCAATTGTGTCCAAGAGTTAACTAATATTGAAAGTATGACGGGGACTGCATATGGGCGAAATCGTACCATGGTTTCGGGTTCTGAAACGCTCAAGGGCTAACAAACATATATCTTAAAACACCATAACTCAAAAAATAATGCCGCTATTTTGATGAAATTTAAACCCTAGGTTACTAGTAATGAAAGTACCATGGGGATTGGTTCTGGTCGAGTTTAATTTCGAAGCCAAAGAATATATTTCCATTTCCTATGTGTCCCCGAAATTTTGACTTAATTGTAGTGGTTCAGCTATGTTCAAAGATACTTGCTGCATTTATGTAAAATTTATTTTTATATTTAAATGAATTATATGAAAAGGTCTAAATTTGTAATTGTACTTTAGAAATACATTTATTGCATATTTTGCGTTTATAAGCTTTTCTAATAGGAACATAAACTAGCCATTTAAAATAATTTCAATTTTGAAAAATTTTAATTATTAAATATATTAGCTTTTTATAACAAAATTTAATTGAATTGGAATAAATATATTTTCATTTATTTCAAGTTTTTTTGTTTTTTAATATTTTTAAATAGATAAATTGGTAAGAATTTGTAATATTTTTAATAGAAAGTGTAATTAGAAAATGTTTTTAGTACTATAAAGTTAATTGGTTAGCTATGTCTTGCGATCAAGTTAATAACAGCTTTTATGGTGTTAAAACGACTTGTGGATATGTCCTTAAATTTGAACCAAATAGGTGTAGGGTATTTCTAAGTCGGTTGCACCGACTGACTGTTTCTTTACTTGTTTTATAGTTATTTTGTTAATTGACTACTATCACTAAAGAAGTCTTTATGTCGTAGACAAAATACTGGTATTTGCAAAAATAAATTATTTTAGTGAAATTAAAAGGAAGCTAACTTGTTTTTTATTTCTTTCGTACTAAATATGCTTGTAAAATTTTTTTTTTACATGATATGATTATGGTATGTAGAAAATGTGATGATAATAAATACGGAAATTGACAATTTTTTTTTACTTTCTTTATACATATATGAAAAATGATATAATTTTACATTTAAATAAAAATATATTACTCATAAAATAATATAATGATCACAAGTTTCAAAAATTACAAAAAAAAAATTTGTAAAAACAATTTTTCTTTCAAAGATTAAATTCAAGAGACCATGAAACAAAAGCAAAACTATTTATTGTTTAAAGTGCACTCACTTTATTTATATAAATGATATATATATAATATATATATTATCATATTAATATGTATAATTAAAGAAATCAAAAGTATAATAAAATAACATTATTTAAATAAAAAGAAAACACTAGAAAAATTACACAATTTTAAACAATTTATTATATAACATAAAAGTGTTAAAGTTACTGATCTGTTATTATATACTTGTATATATATTTTATATATGTATTTATTAAATGAAATGAAATCGTCATAAAATCGATATATATGTACTAAATATTCACAAAATTCTCTAAAAGTTCTGCATTACACACTTTCTTTAATAGGCCCTTAAGAGTTTGCTATTTAGTAAGAACACTAACAAGAAAATATATCACATAAACAGTGTAATATATCAGTGCATTTTGTTATGAAAGATAACTAGATGGTTAAATGTTCATAATCTTATACAATTAAGTTATAATAGAGAAATTGATTAAATTTCTTCTTTAACTCTAGATTTTTATATTTACTAATACAATTGTTGCAAATGATAAGTGCTTACAAAGAAAAATATCACAAAGCACAGGAGAAATCCACAAAAGAACAAAAAAATTTTATAGCACAGTATTTTTAAAGTAACAATAAAATGTAGCGGATTTCCATTTTTCATAAGAAAAGCCAAGAAAATAACTATACTTAACAACATTACCTTCGATTTAGGATATGATGGTATCCTTGTCAAAAATATGAAAAATAATACCGCCGCACCCGAAAGGGATAGGACTCTCTCTGTGTTTGTTCAAAAGATTATCAAGTTCTATAGAAAATATAATTTAGCGATAGGAAAATCTCTGTAAAATAAATTTCGATTTTAAAAAATTTTTTAAATAAGAGTCACGGATTAGATAGGTGAATAATCAAAAAATTACTATCCTTATACTAAAATAGTCATCAACTAAGTGGTATAGGTACCGGGGGAAAGTATACTAAAAGAGAAATTCCAATCAATAAATCAAAAAAATATATCTATCTAATTCTGAATCTCTATTCTATTTACCTCAAAAATCTATCTATATAGTAAAGTTTCTAGGTAAGCCAATATTCATATATATTACTAAAGTTATCATGTACACTGCACGATTGATAAACAATGCCAAAAGTAGACGTATTAGTTGCTACTAAAGAGTTTTATAATTAATACCTGATTTTATAAACATTTTGCCATATAAACATAGTTCAAATTTAACAAAAATAAATATCAATTATTAAATCATTTTATTTTAAGTTTTTTAAAATTTTTTTTATATTTTAAAGTTTCATATAATATTTACCTTGGCATTTGATATTCAGGTTCATTTGGTGAAACATGTACATAAACATGTTTATGAATTATTGGTGCCTGTTGTGGTGGTCCATAACTGGTCCCAACTGTTGAATCCGAAATTGATGGTGATGATTGGGCTGGCGGTAAATAACTACTTGATTGCGTTGAAGATGAAGACGGTGGCGAATTATATTGATATGGAGATGGAGGTGGTAATTCTGCACGTCCAATTACCAACTTATTATAAATTGTGAAAACAATTAGAATCTGTAAATCAACAGTTTTAATTTAAAAAAAAAAAAAATAAATATGTATTTAAAAATAAAAAATACTTTGAATTGATTGTCCATATTAATAAATTATCAATCAAATTATTTCAAAAAAAAATTAATTTAAAATAATAAAAATATATAAATTTCAAATTTAAAATTGAGGCTTTGGTGATTTAGCATTTGTTTTAATTTTCTTTACAAATCCCCATTGTGACCAAATATAATTTAAATATACAAATATATAATATAAACAATACAATTAATATTGAAATTATATATAAATAGAAAATATTTAATTTAAGAAACCCAAATGCCAAAATAGATAAAGGACTCAATTTCGTTTCGTCAATTTAATTTCCTTAAATATTGATTAAAAATTTACTTAATATATTTACAATCAAAGAAATTAAAAATTTGTTAACCCAACATAATTCAAAGCGTTACATACAATGCACTGTGCAAAATACGTCTTCGAACGATATATTGACGTTTCGTAAAATAAAAATACGCGTCAAAGTTTAATTTATCAAAGAATCTATGTATACATATTTCAATAAAATTTTATACAGACCCCAATCTAATTCACAGTTTTTTGCAAGCTATTCGATATTAAATATGCATATATTTTCGATGTAACCCGAAATCGACACGCGCTTACATATTTTTATTTATCAAAAAAATTTATGTTGGAATATTTTTTTTTATTGAAATTAATCTACAAATATTTTATTTTAAAAGCATCACCAAAAATAATAAAGTTTTTATAAACTATGCCAATTTTCTAAATTATAAAAATCTGACAAATGTCGTATATTGCATGTTCTCTCATATGTGTATAAAATTAGATTGACAGAAAATATACGCCGTATACGTCCGTCTCATTTAGGTTAAATCATTAAATTTAAAAATTTTGAGGTTCACCGTTCAGTATACCCCATGTATTTCAAAAGCTCCCATATATGGACATTTATTTAAAATTCTTTGTTTAATTATATTAATTGTTTTAATACAAATTTGAAAGAAAATATACACCTTATTTAATATAAGCTAAACACAATATATTGATTTCCTTTAATTTTAATCAATAAATATACATTTATTAACAAGCAAATAATCAAGATTTAGTTAGCGTCCCACAATTAATCACTCCAAGCCATACATTACATGTGTATTTCAAATAGTAATTTATTTTTTTTTATTTTAATTTTATCCACTTTACGTACCATCAATTTTGACATTTTTATTTTTTTAATACAAAATTAAATTAATTTTTAAAATAAAAAAACTCAAACTTAAGTCTTAATTTTGTTAAAAGCTCAAACTGAAATGAAAACCAAAAATTTTTATTTATATGTTAAATACCAAAATAAACTAAAAGAAAAATATTTTCTTGAAAACTTTTTAAGAGGGCTTTTCTTTTAAACAATACCATTTACATAGTTTTCTCAATGTTATATCCATATACACATATAAATGTATGTGTATTAAAAATTTTATTAAATATGAAAAAAGAAAAACAAAAAAAAAAAAAAAAAAAAACTAAGAAAAAGTTAATTTTGAAAATTAAAGCAGTGGTTTTTTAAAATTAAAGTGTCAAAAAAAAAACTTACAAGTTTTAGGTAAAGCCGATTTTATATTCAATCCTTCCATCCAACTAAATAACCTTTACTGAATTTTTAGAAATATAGTTCTTTTATTCACATATATATATATATATATATATATATTTTTTTTTTAAGTGCTAAATGTTTAACTGTTAGGATAATAAGCCAGAAGGGTAAATACTTCACATATTATATTCTTATTATTAAATATTATCTTATTGGATTTCACACACTTAAGCTCTTTTTAACAAGTAGAAAAATCTTAGATGTTAAACAGGTACAGTTGTATTTACGCTGTATAGTGTTTCGTTACCGCGTGTTTCCAAATGAAAGAGAGTGACACTTTTTAATTTTTCATATCGTAAGAACAGTTAGGGATAGATAAAAATTACTTGCAAGGTATTAATCGCAGGGGGCTTGAAAAAGCAAAGAGGTCTCTAAGTCTTTAAGAAATTTTTAAAGCCCCGAATCACGAGAACACAATAAAAAAGACCACTCTCCTATTTGGAAAATTTTATTTTTTTTTTTTAACTCTTTTTTTATCCCATCTTCATTTAGAAACACGTTAACAAAATACACTGTGCATTATTGTAATAATTTTATGCTTCAAAATTATAAAGTGAGTTCTTATCTGTGAGTTTTATTATTTATTTCTAATAAAAATATTTTATTTAAATATCTTTTATTATTATTCTAATTTATTTTTTATTATAGATTAAGAACTTAATTATATACATGCACCTATTGTAGCTTGGTCGAGCCAGAAAAAGCATAAAAAGGATTTTCATATCTACTGGGATTCGAACCCGGACTTTTCGATTGAAAAATCGGCACTCAAAATTCTGTTAAAAAAACATAATATATACAAATACTTATTTATTTATGTACACTCCCCTATCACATACAATGTGATATAAGTGAGTGAATCTGACTTTCCTTTTCAGGTGTGGCAGTTAAATATATTTTATATTATTATATATTCTATTACGATATCAATTATCAATTATATATTGCTTTATTAGATATAATCTGACCATGGATTTAAGATCGGGTTTAAGATTTTTCCGATTGAAAAACCGCCACTTTAACCACTGAGCTATCAGCCAGATAATTATAATATATTTCCTTTAAAATAAAAGAAAGTTTACTAAATAACATTAACATGGTATATGCGGCTATAGTTAAGTGGCAAACAAAACACACAAATGAAAATCTAACAAACGATAAATGTTTCTACTTAATTAAATATTTAAACCAAAGAATCAAAATATAAACATATGATCAACAATTTTTTTAAATACAACTTATTCGAAACCATTATTTCAGGGCAACCTATACTTCAGAAAATGGTCTAATTTCACATATTTGTTTTACCACACTGAGGAAAACATCTTTAATTCCGAACCCTGAATATTTTATATACTTTAACAAAAACGTTTTTATTCAAAATCTTAATCTATATATTTTATCGGCTGGGTGGCACAGTGGTTAGAGTGCTTACCTATCATGCGAAAAGGCCCGGGTTCAAATCCCAGTGAAAGTGAAAAAAAATAAAATTTATCAGTTTTTCGACTTGACTCGGCTACCATTCGCCATTGTGTTTAAATTAATGGCTTATGCAATATTTAATAATTATACATCTTTAATAAAAAAATACATTAATATAACAATATAAACAAATACAAAATGCAAACACAATAATTCAATTCTGTTCCGACATGCACATATACAGTCAGGCTGTTTAGCCTATAACAGTGAACAGTTAGCACGTAGAGGTGCCAACAAAAGAAAAAAAAAAAAAACCGATATAGTAGACAGGCTATTCAATTCCAAGTATGGATATGTAATTTCAGTTTTCGATATTATTAAGTAAAATTTTCTTGAAAGTCAAATGTCCTATAAATGACCAGAACCTCTTCAATCAAAAATAGTTTGAACTTCTTATACAAATAATAAAATCCCTAACAATAAGTTTTATTTTTACTCTTAAATTGCATTAACTGTAAAAAAAAGGTGAGAAACCTGAATTTTGAATTCAAAGCTTTTAATTTAGAATCTTGCTAGAAATAAAGTCGAACTGATGTACATAACCAAAAAAAAACAATGGAAATAAAGGAAATTAACTCGAATTGAATTAGCAAAAGTCTTTCCTAATTTATATGGCTATACCAACTCTGAGATCACTCATACACTTGTGGCTTAATCTGAATTTTTTACTCAGATTAATGCTCATGCTCAGCAGCTGAATTTTTTATAACGTCACAAACGTAATGGAAAAATTTTTGTACACCTTTAGAACTGATAAATAAATAATTAATAGGTGTTATCTGAAACATTAAAGCAGATCATAAGTATAATAAGTACATTTTTTTTTAAACGATGTGGGGAACTTTAATAAACATATGTGTAAGTATTTAATAATAATATATAAAATGAAAGTGACAACTACAATAAAATGAGAAATATTATTTTTTTTGTTTTTATCTTCTTTTTAACTTTGAATTTTTTTACTTTCGATGTTTATTTTGACTTTGTTTACGTCTTAAAATGACACGGTTAATTAAATGCAAATATAAACTATCAAAGACTACTAATCCCCCCATTGTATATAGTTTTAAATATATGTATATTATGTAAAGTGAATTTTTTTTTTAACTAAATAGGGTAATAGGGTACACAATTCATATGGGAGCAATAGATTTAAAAAAAAAAAAAAAAAAAAAAAAAACTTGATTTCGTTATTTGAGAAACAATTGTCCCAAATATAACGTTACGATTTTCATAATTTGCTTTTTTGCAAGATTGTAGTAAATCTTTATACCTGAAAAAATATAGTTTAAAGGGTTTATACAAAATTTGTCATAACGTTTGTGACGTTGTAAAGGCGAGGAAGAAAATATATGAATCGGATCACAATCAAAAAGTGTTTAGATTTAGCTAAGTGTGGTCGTCTGTTCGACTGCACGATAACTCAAAAACCAAGGTAACTAGAATTCTGATATTTTCACAATTTTGTAAGAGCCTACTTTTCTATTGAATTTGAGTTAGTTTGCTGAATGGTTTCGAATAGTTACAATGTAATTTTTTTTTTAACTAACATAAGCATAACTTAATATTTAACGAGGCTAAGTTTTGCCAAAAGTAGTTAATCAAATTGCCAATTCAATTAATTAATAATTCAAAAAATTTTTAAATATACATTTGAAGGAAATTTTGAATGACGACTAAAAACTTCTTAGTTTTACTGTGTCCAATCATTTGTTTACATTTTAATATAAAGTAATAATATTGATAAGTTTCTTCAGAGTTTCCTTTTAAAGCAAGAAACAAACCAAAAGATATAATCATTTATTTGGCATAATTTTCGATTTAACATATCAAAAAAACAAATGTTTTCTTAAGTTTTTAAATGAAATGTTCTTCTGTGTAATAAAACCACACCATTTAATAATGGTAATTCTACAATTTACATGTTTTTCAATAATAGATTCCAATTTCTATTATCTTTACGATATCTCAAAAAATAAAGATAGTATAGGTTACCAGCGATGAAAAACAGGCATAGTTTTTAAATGGGTGTAATCAGACCTTATGTTCGGATTTTGGAAGCTGAATGAAACACGAATACGGGCAAACGTGTATATCTTTAAAACCAATTAAAATAGAACCTTAAAATTTGGTACAAAGGTGTTCTCTTCAACTTTACTCATGCGCCTTAATTTAAAGAAGAATTAAAATACTAGTTCGGCTACCTTCCACACACCTACCCAAACCTAACAAGCATATATCTTAGAAATTAAAATAACAAAATATGAAGTTGGGTACAAGGTCTCCTGTTTCCATTATATCTCTAAAACTTGGAATTAATTAGAGTGGTGGTTCAGGTACCTTTTACAGCTTTCGCAAGATCAAATAAACATACCATTGAAATTGATTTGAGCAATTAAAAATAAATAAAGATGTGCCTTCAATTTCACAAATTCTAAAAAACATTCAACATTAAATTCCTATCTATAATAACATATGGATTTTAAACTTCAATTGAATTTTTCAGATGGTATTATAGTAAAACTAAGTTGGTTGCACCGACTAACTGTTTTTTTATTACTGGTTTTTATTAAAATTAAATTCGTTAGGAAGTGCTTTACGTGTTTAATTAATTAAACAATAAAAAACCAAAATAAAAATATATTGCAGAATTTGTCTTTCTTTATTTTTTTTTTTGGTTTTATACTTGATTATATTTTATATTTTCGTTTTTCTTCATATTCTTCTTCTTGATATCATATTATTAAGGAAACTAAACTACAATTAAGTTAAGTTTGAATGGATGTTTTTTGTCTATAGAAACACCAAAAATCCTAAGTTCACATGTCAGTGTAAATTTACCCGTTATGCTAATCTTCACCCGCTACAGAATTATGTGATAGCTATAAGTCTTTAATTATTATTGCGTTTTTTCGTTTCTTAGGAACACTAATAGTATGCAAAGTATCCAAATAATTTTTTTTTTTTAATGAAAACTATTTACTGTTATAGGCTAAACAGCCTGACTATCGGAACAGAGGGAAACATTATATTCATATTATTCGCATGAATATTGTTCTAAGGGGGTGTACTAAAATTGCCATTACGTTTATTATGCCGTAAACGAAGTGGAATACAAAAAGGCTCAAGTATATCGATCGAATCAGAATTCGAATCAGAATCGAAAAGTAAGTCCATTTAGCTATGTATGTTTGCCCGCCTGTCTGTCTGTCCAACTATCAGCACGATAACTCAAAATATAAAGTAGCTAAAATTTTGAAATTTTCACAAACTCTTTTCAATACAATTATATTGAAATTCAGTTAGTTTTCTCAACGGGCTCGAGTTACTGCCTTTCAACCACTTTAACAATTCTAACATTGCACTACAGGAGGCTACAAGTGTTTGTTGCGACACTATAGAAATTATAAAATGTTCTAAAATTAATTATGGAAACACGTTTTCTTAAGTATTTTTAAATATTCGCCGTTTTAAATACTTGAAATTTTAAAAAAGAGACAAAAAAATCCTGCAAAGCTAAAAATCTTCATAGTTGTGCTGAGGTTGCACCATTAATATCAAATTATAATATTTTTGTTTCCAGATTGTTACTTTTTATATCAAAAGGCATTTAATTTAAACACTTTTAACTCGTAGAACATAAAAAATTTTAACAATATGTTAATTTTCTATATTAATTTGAAAGCAAATTTCAAATGTGGTAATTTAATTGTGTTGGAATTATATAGATTATGTGTTGTGGATTTTTTTTTTAAATTTTACATTATAAGTATATACAAGTATATATAATGGGTCACATAATTTTAATGCTAAACAAAATTACGATACATGGAAAAAAGACCGAAAAATGAATATTAATTTTCTTTTTATTACATATTCTTTTCTACAAAAAAAGGTTTCTATTACTTCATAGAAATTTTATCATGAATTTGAGTTGAGGTAAAATGGGCAAATTGCGCTCACGAAAATTGATTTCAACAAAGTAATTACATTATTTTTTTTTTTTTTTTTTAATTAAATTTAAAATTCCCACTATAAGAAGATTTACTACAATAAATTGACTAATATTGCTATTACCAATACGTACCAACTAATATTACAGAATTTTTTTAAAAAGGCAAAATGAAATACAAATTACAAATTTTAAAGAATTAAACATTTCACATAATCGAATAAAAGAGTGTAGTAGAATAGACTGTGTCAATTATGGGATAAACGTATGACCATAATTAATATCATCTGGGTAATTACTTTTGGCAAAATTTTAAACACAAAACTTGTTAGACTATTTTTTATATAAAGAAGAAAATATACTATATATTTTATGCAAATATTGTTCACTAATGTTAAATACTATTGACATAGATAGAATAATTCTCATTTAAAAAAGAAATTTTATGGTATCTAGTTGAACCCGTGGAACAGACTGGCTGGATTTCAAAAGCGATTAGAAAAAAAAATTAAAAAAAAATTTGGCCCACACTAAAATTTGGTACCGAGTAATGTCCATCTTTGTCAAGTAGCTTGCCTTATACTTTACTTACCCAGTTTTAATTTACCTTGTAGCTTCATTTATAGATTCACAGTTATCGAATTGGCAACTTTGTAAGTTGTTGTAGAAGTGACAACTTTAAATAATCTAATCAGTAACTTAGGCAATATATTTCCAAGGTTAAAAGTTAATATTTAAGCATTTAAATCATGCTTCGACACACGTTAACTGGTTTTCTTAATTGCATTGCGCATATAATCTCAATATAGATTTCATTATTATTCATAACTAGCTGTTGACCCGTCACAGAATGACGGAAGGTCAATTGAAAGAAGAACTTTTTCTCATTTCTAATTTCATTATGTACATTATGTTAAAAGTATGTTAAATAAAATTGCAACCCTTAAATTTTATATAACGCTTATTATGCTTCGATTCTAGTAATAGAAACACAAAAAATAAATAAATGACTCATATAATTTTTTGTTGTATCTTAAAAACTTGAAGATGAATAAGTTAGTTAGTCTACTTTTTATATGTTTCGTATTTTATAAAATGTTGGGGTCATTAGTTCAATACCCTTCTTGGTATATTTTTTTTTTTAATTTCAATTAATATTTTTTTTTATTTTAGTGCGTACTTGCTTAAATTAAATAAATTTATAAAAGATTTTAAATTTTTTTATAGGTTTATTTTATTCAATAATGATCTATTTCTCCATTTATTATTGTTTTGTATATATATTTTTCAAAAATGTTGCTATACATTCTATATTGTTTCCTTTGCTTAGATTCAAATCGAAATACTTGTTTGTTGCTAACATTCTATAATTTACCTACTCAACCTTGCTAAATAATGTATCTATTATTTATATGTACGTAAAATTGTAATAAATAAAACATTACACCTCATTCTAGACAAATATATTAATAATAATTAATAATGAATTGATAAAAAAAATAAATTAAAATATTATTAATTTATTTATATATAGGTATATCTTTTACTGAAATCTCTGTATGAAATATTGTTATGTATATATATTATATTAACAAAAACCAATCTGTTAATCACAAAAAATAATTATTGTTTTGCTAACTTTTTTATATCGATTTCGAGAAACGTTTATTAAAAATAAGTTATAACGCAATTCTTACGCCAGGCGATTTTAATTCTAATTTTTTTGAAAATACGGGTTAGATACGTATACAAAACTTTGTCAACATATGCATTTTTTAAATTCGATAAAGTTAAAAGAAAAACAAGTAAAGAAATAGTAAATCGGTGTAACCGACTTAGAAATACCCTACACCTAATTGATTTACATTTAATTAGAAGTCCACAATACTAAAAAAATTTTCTAATTAATTTATCTATTTAAAAATATTAAAAAACAAAAGAACATGAAATAAAATCATTTATAAAATGCAATTACAAAATTGAAAACGTTTTATACAATTAATTGAATTTGTAATGAATTGTAATTGAATTTTGTAAATTCAGAATGGCTTCAATAAAAATTTCAACACAACTGCTGCGTTATTTGATGATATAACGAATGTTCAATCTTCCAAAAATACTGGAAAGAAAACAAGATTAGTGTTCTACGATTTATCTAAAGTGTTTGACTCAGTGGACAGGAAAATCTTATTAAAGATCCTGTTTGAATGTGGAATTAACGGTATCCAGCAAAAATGATATCAATCAAATGCCTTTTGACATTTTGAACCTGCTGGAATATTTAAGATATTACTATCGATTATTTTTCCTATTTAAACTGAAGGTTTTTTCAAATTGTTTTATTATTTCGTTAAACGCAAGCATATAGTTACAATACTTTCTTGCACTGAAGTTACATAGTGTTGTGTTGTTTAGAAACGAATTGAGTAAGGGTTTCCAGGTTTTTTTTTTTTTACCGAGGAACAGAAAAGCGCGAAAGCCACCCATTGAAACTGTGCGGTGTTTCTGGGTAGTGTTCGTGTTTAAGACACCAAAACTACACCCTTTTAAAACCAAACTTTAGGACGGAACATGTGGTACAAATGTACAGTTTGACTACAGGGATGGGAATAGAGAAGGATTAGGGATTATATTGGAAGTTTTTTTTTTTTTTTTTTCTTTATTTAATCATTTCAAAATTTATTTCTATAAACAACTTCAAGTTATGTATTTATAAGGGGTTGTAATGGGATATCTAAAATACAAATTAACGGTAAATGCTATATCATTAATATTAAATTTTAATGAATCAGTTTCAAACTTATTTAATATTTTATTAAGATTATTAAATAATAATAATTTGAAATTATATCAAAGTTGCTCATTACGATACATTCAATCCTATCCAAATCATCATGGAGCTTCTGATGATAGATGCAGCTTTTCAAAAGTTTACATAAGAATATTACATTTTTTTTTATATACTGTACGATTTTTAAATCATACAAATTTTTTAAATTAAAAGATTTTGTAATTTAAATATTGTTGAAATGTTTAAAACTAATTAAAACTTTTTTCTTACCTGTTTTTGTAATGTAAGTACTGGCTTCTGCTAACAACAAAAAAACTATTAAAACTTTTAATTTTTTCTCATACATTTTTTCTTTTTGTATCTGCTGTAATTTGTTTGAAATCTTCTGAAACAATAAAAGAAGAAAAAAAAATTTTTTTTAATAATTAATTCAAAGCAGAAATTTATTAAAAGTTTTATTGTATATATTGAGCGATTTCTTTTATTACAATAATAATAACAGTAAGTATATCATATTACTTATTTCTTAGCCCATTTTAAAAAAAAATATTCTTTATAGTTTCATTCTGATCGCCGGCTTGTCTAACCCTGAATGTCCATTCAAGTGTTTAAAAGACTTTTACTTTCTTTTTTTTCTCTTGATTTGTTTAACACTGTTTTGAAAGTTTTTTTGATAAAAGTTCTAAGGACAGATTTTTTAAAACAAGTTAATTCAACTTTGTTAACAAAAAGCATTATAATAAAGTCGAATCAAACATTGGATCTTATTTCCAAAAATGGTAATACCGTAATACCATAATTTATTATATATCTATATATACAAAAGCGAAAGTTTGTTTGTTTGTATGTAGCGAATAGACTCCTAAACTGACCAGCCGATTTTCATGAAAATTTTTATATAGAGGTTTTTGGGTACGGAAAGAAACCGTGGCCCAAAAATTTTGCTCTAACGGACCGCCAAGTTGGGTTTGTAGTTTTTAAACTTCTTTGTTCTAAAATAAAAAAGGTTTGACCGATTGACTTCAAATTTTGTATAACAGTTTTGGAATTTGTTAACCCAGGTCAAAAAAATTTTGGAGTCTAATATTTGTCCGATCTTACGAAATTCTGCTTTGGCTAAAAAGAGAGTCCCAAAAAAAGTGTTTGACAGCTTTTTATAAATTTTTTGGTTACTTTACTCTAAATTAGAAACGGTTTAACCGATTGTCTTCAAATTTTGTACATGTCTTCCGTTTTGAGAATGAAATTAACTCTTTTAAAAGACTTGGAATTTGTTAACCCATGCCGGCCCGACGATTGGCAAAAAAAAGATTTGGAAGCAAATTATGTCCAATTTTGCGCAATACTGTTTTGCCCAAAGACAAAGTTGAGTTTCGTTAACCCATTGGGATGAAATTTTATATGCGTGAAGAAACTTGAAAATGGAGTTGAGTCTGTTAACAGTCGGTTGGTTAAAAAAAATTTTTAGAAGTAAATCACGTCAAATTTTGGAAAGTAGTTTGTACTGCTTTGAATTACATAAAATTTCAAAAATTTCTAGAATAATCCAAGAAAAATCGTTTTAAAAAGATTGCTTTCATACATTTTAAAATTTACATGTGTAAACCGTGTGTAATTTTTGTGTTAACTTTTTGCAGTAACATCAACTTCAAAACCTCCATTAAGAGGCGCAGCAACGCGCACCGGGTATAAGCTAGTCTTTAATAAAAAAGAGGAAGAGTGTAGTAGAGTAGACTGTGTCAACTCTGGGATACCCGTATGACCGTAACATATACATGATATCATCTTGTTAATTACTTTTGGCAAAATTTCAAACATACAGCTTTATTATATAGCTATAGTGTAGTGTAATGCTCATATAAAAGAAGGGGTTGTATGGCAGCTACTCGAACCCTCTGCAATAGACCAACCAAATTTTGCTCATTAAACTAAACTATTTTTGGAAAAATTTCAGACACCCAGCTTCATTAGGTGTAGTGTAATGCTCATGTAAAAGAAGGAGTTGTATGGCAGATGCTCGAACCCTCTGAAGTAGACCAACCAAATTTTGCATAAACTTTGGCCATTACACTAAACTATTTTTGCCAAAATTTCACACACCCACCTTTATTAGGTGTAGTGTAATGCTCATATAAAATAAGAAGTTGTAGGGCAGCTACTCGAACCAACTGCAGTAGACCAACCCAATTTTGCAAAAACTTTGGCCATTGAACTAAACTACTTTTGGCAAAATTTCAGACACGAAGCTGTAATAGGTACAGAGTAATACTCATATAAAAAAAGAAGTTGTATGGCAGCTTCCCGAACCCATGGACCAAAATGGCTGAATTTAAATAGCGATAACGGCTATTGCAAAAAAAAAAGAAATTTGCGAAAATTGCAAGATCCTAGCTCCTTTAGTTTTTGAGTTATAGACGGAAGATAATGTTTATATAACAGTCATACAGGTATCCCAGATTTGACAAAGTCTATTCTACTACACTCTTCCTCGTTTTAAAATAAAAAATATCATATTTTGTGTTATTAGAATTGATCTTAATGAATTCCATATACATTTTAAACATGAGATAGTACTAGGCCTTATAACATGTAGAAACGTCTTAGATTTTCAATAGATGCAATTCTATTTTGTTAATTCCCAATTTTTAGCACATTTTCAAAAAATTTTGTAAAAATGTGCCTATATAGCTTCACTCTGTCCGTCCGTCCGTCCGTCCGTCCGTATGTTTACAAAAACTTTTACACCGTTTGAAATAGAGAAAAGAAATTTTAACCATGGGTAGTTTTTGCAAAGAAAATAATTTCGTAGAAGAATTTTTTTCTGTAGCCCCACCTGTTACGGGGCTACGGCCCCCCAAAGTTGGAAAAAGCCCTATATTTAAATTGTTATAACAAGAGTTCTGTTACATATATTTTCAATCTGAAAACGGCAAATGATAGTTTCATAAACTTTATAAATTTTTACAAAACAAATGTTTAGGGTTGCCATACGGTACTAAAATTTAACATTACGCAAAACTCAATTTTCGCAAAATTTTTGGCCCACATATCTTCTGAACGGTTCAAGCTAGGGTCTTGAAATTTTGGGACAAGTTAGATACCTAGAAATTAGTAGGAGTCGGTTAACAAAATTTTTTTGTCAAGCCCCCTATTTAGGAGCTATAAGGGCTCGAAAATTGAAATTTTGCTATTTTTAAACACCTGTAACTTGAATACCTGTCCAAATTTTTTTTTAGTGATAGACGAAATTCAAAGCTCTATAATTATATTTCAACACGTGTCAAAGGTTTTTCTTAATTTTGAAGGGTGACGAAGTTACAGCCCCTGAAAATTCCAAAAAAGCCCTATATTTAAATTGATATAACAAAAGTTCTGTTAGGTCTATTTTCAATCGAAAAACGGTATTAGAGAGCCGCTTTTATAGGCTTTACAAAAATATGTCGCTTAAATGTATAGGGTTGCCATACGGTACTAAAATTTAGCATTATATAAAACTCAATTTTTGCAAAATTTTTGGCCCTCCATATCTTCTGAACGGTTCAAGCTAGGATCTTGAAATTTTGGGACAAATTAGATCTTAAAAAAATAGTAGGAGTCAGTTAACAAAATTTTTTTGTCAAGCCTCCTGTTAAGGAGCTATAAGGGCCCGAAAATTGAAATTATGCTATTTTTAAGCACCTGTAACTTGCATACCTGTCCAATTTTTTTTTTATTAATATACAAAATTTAAAGGTCCAGCATTATATTTTAACATATGTTAAAGGTTTTTCTTAAATTTAAAAGGGGTTCCTTAAATTGAAGAAAGTGTCTCTTAGTTTTACCCATTTTTGCTTAGATAATAAAATTCTAAGTAAAATTCCAAATTTTTGTGTAATTCACAATTTAATTGCTAGAACCTAAAAAACTAGTGGATGGGGGGCGGGGGGGAGTTGAAGTTAGATTCTTGAGAAATTTGGCAATCTTCCCCATTGGAGGGCTATAACAACTTTTAAATAAAAAATTTACTGTTAGCAGTAAATTTTATAAGTCAGTAGTAACTATTTCCAAGTAAATATTTCCAAAGTTAAACTCAGTATGTATTACAATATAATTTTGAAAATGTGCTTTTTTAAAAACCCTTGGTTTTTTTTCATCACTTGTTTGACTCTATTTTCACTGATTGAGTTTTAATTGAAAACAGATTTCCGTAATGAAAGAGGTCACGATGATCCCCATTTTCTTTCAACAACATCTACCAATATAAAAAAAAACGACTGATGCAACAGTCAAACGTACAATTATATCTTAATTCTATTATAAAGACGCTAGTCATTTTTTGTTTGGTGTCCATTAATATATGGCAAAAATAAAATATAAAAGTTCAAACTGCTTATTAACATTTTACAATAAGAGAAAATTATGCTTTTGAACTTCATAATAATATATGATTATAACACACTTACTATTTTTCTTCATTTTTAATGAAGTTGTATGCATAACGAACTGTGACTGAAATGTATATATAACTACATAATTATTTTTATATTTCATTATATTTAACTTGTCTTCAACAGATGGTTTCAAGTTATTCTTATTCTTAGTAGGTGATAATTAAAATTATTGAGGCAAGTTGTAGTTTTACATAGTCAAAAGAAAAATAGTGTCTATCTCATTCGAAGAATTCCATTATGAGAGCCCCAGAATCCCAAATACATATGTTTTCATATTAATTCCGCTGACATTCTCTCCAATGGCTGAGTGGCAAAATAACTTATATGCTTTGGAAGCTGGTTTATTCAACCACAAACTTAATTGTTGACCGCTACCTTTTATAATAAATACTTTTTAAAAATGAGAAAAAAAAGTATTGGAACTTCACCGGTAATTTCCAAAATTTTATTTATAATGTTAAGACATTTTAATTACAGCTTTCATCTAGCCGAATTCTCTTTCCCATTTGACACTAATGATTCTTTACGGCTTGAAGTAAACTCTTTCTTTGTAATCGATAAGGCCATGATATATTACAACTTCACCAATTAAAAATTTTATCACTTAACAATAGCTTGTTAGGTGTTCAAATTTATAACATGGTCCAATTCAGCTATTAATATAAATTGCTTCATGACTTTTATGTCCAAAAGTTTTTTAAAAAAAACACAGGTAAGTTAATTTATTTTTTTTCATACTTAACTCAAGATCTCATTGAGCTGGGTCTATCTGAAAATTTGACAAAGGAAGTTTAGTTAATTTTGTTTTTCAATGTTTATAAAATAATCTTGTTGTTATGTCAGAGTTGATACAGTCAACAGTCTTTTTTCTTCGAAGTATTAATTCATTAAATTTTTTTTTATATAAGACAAGTATAATTATTACAAGTTACTTGTTTTACTTTTTTCTTCTCATTTAGCTTTATTAAAAAATTGATATTGATTTTCCGAAATATAATTAATAACAAGTAAAGAAACAGTGAGTCGGTCAAAACTTAGAAATACCCTACACCTATTTGGTCCAAATTTAATAGGAAGTCATTTTAAAATCATAAAAGTATAGTATAGTATAAGTCATTTTAAAATCATAAAAGCTTTTATTAGTTTGATCTGAAATTTACTTTATAATACTAAAAACATTTTCTATTTATTTTATCAATTCAAAAATATTAGCAATTCTTACTAATTTATTTATTTAAAAATATTAAACAACAAATAAAGTTGAGATAAATGGATTCGTAAAATGCAATTACAAAATTACATATTTAAAACTTTTATCCAATTCAATAAAATTTTACACACATGCAGTAAAAATTACTCCTTTTCAGGATTTTTAGCTGTAGTGCATTTACTGTTGAATGATTTAGTACCCTTGGTTAATTATTTCCATTTTCAATAATTATTAATTTATTCTTTTAATTTACTTATTTATTAATCTATATATATAAAAGCGAAAGTTTGTTTGTTTTTTTGTATGTAGCGAATAGACTCCTAAACTGCCCGGCCGATTTTCATGAAAATTTTTATATAGAGGTTTTTGGGTACGGAAAGAAATCGTGGCCAAAAAATTTTGCTCTAACGGATCGCCAAGTTGGGGCTGTGGTGCAAGAATTTAAACTTCTTTGTTCTAAAATGAAAATGGTTTGACCAATTGACTTAAAATTTTGTATACGTGATGCTCCTTGAGAATTGAGTTGACACTATTAACAGTTTTGGAATTTTTTAACCCATGTCGGGCCGACGGGTGCTCAAAAAAAATTTTGGGTCCAAATATTGTCAGATTTTATGAAATTCTGCTTTGGCTCAAAAGAAAGCCCCAAAAAAAATTTTATTGAGTTGCATTAACTCATTGAGGCCCAACAGCTTTTTAAAGGTCTTTTCATCGATTTTCACCGATTTCGACCGATTTTCTTCAAATTTTGTATACGTGCTCCCCTGTGAGAATTGAGTTGAGACTATTAATTGATTTGGAATTTATTAACCCATGTCGCCCGACGGTTGGTCAAAATAAGTTTGGAAGCTGATATTGTCAAAATTGCGAAGTACTGCTTTGGCTAAAAAGAAAGCCCTCAAAAAATTTTGTTGAGTTCCATTAACCCATTGGGGCACAGCGGATTGTCATAGATTTTTACGTTACTAACTCTAAATTAGAAACAATTTGGCCGGTTGACCTCAAATTTTATATGTGTGAAGCAGTTTGAAAATGGAGTTGAGTTTGTTAACAGTCTTAATAGCCGGTCCTACGATTGGTCAAAAAAAAATTTTTGGAAGTAACTTACGTCAAATTTTGAAAAGTAGTTTGTACTGCTTCGAATTACAGAAAGTTTCAAAATTTACTAGAATAATCCTAGAAAAATCGTTTTAAAAAGAATTGCTTTCAAACATTTTAAAATTTACATGTGTAAACCGTGTGTAATTTTTGTGTTAACTTTATGCAGTAACATCAACTTCAATTAAACCTCCATTGAGAGGCGCATCAACGGCACCGGGTATTAGCTAGTGTTCTATATAATTAAACTCAAAGTTATTCGAAAGAATATTAAGTTGTACTAATATAAATATAAAAGTTTATATAATTTAGTGTTAGTTAAAACCATTAATGCTTTCATTAGCTTTTTATCACAAAATTTAATGATCAAAATATGCAATAAATGTATTTCTAAAATACAATGAAAAATTTAGTACTGTTCATTTAATTAATTTTAATACAAAAATAAATTTTACAACTTAAGTATCGTACACAATTTCTTAATTATATATTACCTATGGTAATAATTCAATAATATATATATATATATGATATAATAACAAGTGTGGAAAAAAACCAAGGGTTTTTAAAAATCACATTTTCAAAATTATATACAGTTTCTTACTGAGTATTTTTTATCATTTATTTTTATAAAAATATATATAAAAATAAATGATAATATTATAATTTAGTTATTTCATCAATTTATTAATTATGAATATTAGTGAAATCAATACTTAGGATACAATCCCTGTTAACTAGTGCGAAATATAATGTTGGAGCTTCAATGTTAACGTTTAATTTTGGAAAAAATTACACTGGTTAATAAGTTACTATCTTAGGCGCTTAGTGTTGGGGTGGGGTCTGTAATTTAAAATAATTTATTAAAAACAAATACATATATATATAAATGGAAAATAAAAATTTGTTTTATTAAAGAAATATGTTATTATATTAAAAAATATGTATGTTGTAAATATGTATTTTTTTCTTTTAATGTATTGTAGGACAGTCATGTAAAACTGCTAATTAATACCTCCTTTAATTGTTTAAAAAGGTCTAAGCCCTATAATTTTTGGCTAATTCTTTTATTAAAAGTGCCTACTTAATTTAATTTTAAATTATAAGTGACATCTACCAAAATCATCTTCCCCTATTTTTTCTCTGCTAAGTGACATCTTCCCCTATTTTTTCTCTTTAGAAATAATTTCTTATTTGTTTAATAAGAATTTAAATTAAATATTACATAGTTTCTTATTTTTTATCTATTTTAATTAGATATTTTTTCTCTTTTCTTTAGTATTGTTGGGGCTTAGTGTTGGGGTGGGGTCTGTAATTTAAAAGAATTTATTAAAAACAAATACATATATATAAATGGAAAATAAAAATTTGTTTTATTAAAGAAATATGTTATTATATTAAAAAATATGTATGTTGTAAATATGTATTTTTTTCTTTTAATGTATTGTAGGACTGTCATGTAAAACTGCTAATTAATACCTCCTTTAATTGTTTAAAAAGGTCTAAGCCCTATAATTTTTGGCTAATTCTTTTATTAAAAGTGCCTACTTAATTTAATTTTAAATTATAAGTGACATCTACCAAAATCATCTTCCCCTATTTTTTCTCTGCTAAGTGACATCTTCCCCTATTTTTTCTCTTTAGAAATAATTTCTTATTTGTTTAATAAGAATTTAAATTAAATATTACATAGTTTCTTATTTTTTATCTATTTTAATTAGATATTTTTTCTCTTTTCTTTAGTATTGTTGGGGCTTAGTGTTGGGGTGGGGTCTGTAATTTAAAAGAATTTATTAAAAACAAATACATATATATAAATGGAAAATAAAAATTTGTTTTATTAAAGAAATATGTTATTATATTAAAAAATATGTATTTTTTTCTTTTAATGTATTGTAGTACAGTCATGTAAAACTGCTAATTAATACCTCCTTTAATTGTTTAAAAAGGTCTAAGCCCTATAATTTTTGGCTAATTCTTTTATTAAAAGTGCCTACTAAATTTAATTTTAAATTATAAGTGACATCTACCAAAATTTTAGGATCTAAATTAAGCCAAGACAAATTCAAACAATTTAATTATATAATTTTAAGGAATAAATCCTTGCTATTCGACTATGTTTGCCTGGTATAAAATAAAATTTTAAAATTCAATTTTTAGTTTTTAATTGAAATTTTTTGATTTTTTCTTTTTGTTTTTAATATTAAATGCCACGTTCCTAATTATCAATAAAAAAAGAAGTAGTTTCCTATTTTTTTAATGAAGTGGGAAAGGGCTTCCCCTATTTTTATACCCGTATGACAATATAGTCAAAGGGTATAATAAATTTGCCATTACGTTTGTGACGCAGAGATGGAGGGGGGTAGATATAGACTCAAGTGTATGGATCGGATCAGAATCGAAAAATAAATCGATTTAGCTATGTATGTCCGTCCGTCCGTCCGTCCGTCCGTAATCACGATAACTCAAAAAATAAAGGAGCTAGGATTATGAAATTTTCACAAATTCGTTTTTATTCAAAAACCGGAAACGCTATTTAAATCCAGCCATTTTGGTCCACGGGTTCGAGTACCTGCCATACAACTCCTAATTTTATATGAGCATTACTCTATACCTATGGAAGCTGCGTGTCTGAAATTTTGCCAAAAATAGTTTAGTGTAATGGCCAAAGTTACTGCAAAATTTGGGTGGTCTACTGCTGAGGGTTCGAGTAGCTGCCATACAACTCCTTCTTTTATATGAGGATTACACTACACCAAATGAAGGTGGGTCTCTGAAATTTTGTCAAAAATAGTTTAGTGTAATGGCCAAAGTTACTGCAAAATTTTGTTGGTCTACTGCAAAGGGTTCGAGTAGCTGCCATACAACTCATTATTTTATATGAGCATTACTTTACACCTAATAAAGCTGAATGTTTGAAATTTTTCCAAAAGTAATTAACCGGATGATATAATGTATATGTTACGGTCATGCGGGTATCTCAGAGTTGACACAGTCTACTCTACTACACTCTTCCTCGTTTCTCTTTAGAAATAATTTCTTATTTGTTTAATAAGAATTTAAATAAAATATTACATAGTTTCTTATTTTTTATCTATTTTAATTAGATATTTTTTCTCTTTTCTTTAGTATTGTTGGGGCTTAGTGTTGGGGTGGGGTCTGTAATTTAAAAGAATTTATTAAAAACAAATACATATATATAAATGGAAAATAAAAATTTGTTTTATTAAAGAAATATGTTATTATATTAAAAAATATGTATTTTTTTCTTTTAATGTATTGTAGTACAGTCATGTAAAACTGCTAATTAATACCTCCTTTAATTGTTTAAAAAGGTCTAAGCCCTATAATTTTTGGTTAATTCTTTTAGTAAAAGTGCCTACTTAATTTAATTTTAAATTATAAGTGACATCTACCAAAATTTTAGGAACTAAATTAAGCCAAGACAAATTTAAACAATTTAATTATATAATTTTCGCGGAATAAATCCTTGCTATTCGACTATGTTTGCCTGGTATAAAATAAAATTTTAAAATTCAATTTTTAGTTTTTAATTGGAATTTTTTGATTTTTTCTTTTTGTTTTTAATATTAAATGCCACGTTCCTAATTATCAATAAAAAAAGAAGTAGTTTCCTATTTTTTTAATGAAGTGGGGGAGGGCTTCCCCTATTTTTTCTCTTTAGAAATAATTTCTTATTTGTTTAATAAGAATTTAAATTAAATATTACATAGTTTCTTATTTGTTATCTATTTTAATTAGATATTTTTTCTCTTTTCTTTAGTATTGTTGGGGCTTAGTGTTGGGGTGGGGTCTGTCTGTATTTTTTTCTTTTAATGTATTGTAGTACAGTCATGTAAAACTGCTAATTAATACCTCCTTTAATTGTTTAAAAAGGTCTAAGCCCTATAATTTTTGGCTAATTCTTTTAGTAAAAGTGCCTACTTAATTTAATTTTAAATTATAAGTGACATCTACCAAAATTTTAGGAACTAAATTAAGCCAAGACAAATTTAAACAATTTAATTATATAATTTTATGGAATAAATCCTTGCTATTCGACTATGTTTGCCTGGTATAAAATAAAATTTTAAAATTCAATTTTTAGTTTTTAATTGGAATTTTTTGATTTTTTCTTTTTGTTTTTAATATTAAATGCCACGTTCCTAATTATCAATAAAAAAAGAAGTAGTTTCCTATTTTTTTAATGAAGTGGGGGAGGGCTTCCCCTATTTTTTCTCTTTAGAAATAATTTCTTATTTGTTTAATAAGAATTTAAATTAAATATTACATAGTTTCTTATTTTTTATCTATTTTAATTAGATATTTTTTCTCTTTTCTTTAGTATTGTTGGGGCTTAGTGTTGGGGTGGGGTCTGTAATTTAAAAGAATTTATTAAAAACAAATACATATATATAAATGGAAAATAAAAATTTGTTTTATTAAAGAAATATGTTATTATATTAAAAAATATGTATTTTTTTCTTTTAATGTATTGTAGTACAGTCATGTAAAACTGCTAATTAATACCTCCTTTAATTGTTTAAAAAGGTCTAAGCCCTATAATTTTTGGCTAATTCTTTTAGTAAAAGTGCCTACTTAATTTAATTTTAAATTATAAGTGACATCTACCAAAATTTTAGGAACTAAATTAAGCCAAGACAAATTTAAACAATTTAATTATATAATTTTAAGGAATAAATCCTTGCTATTCGACTATGTTTGCCTGGTATAAAATAAAATTTTAAAATTCAATTTTTAGTTTTTAATTGGAATTTTTTGATTTTTTCTTTTTGTTTTTAATATTAAATGCCACGTTCCTAATTATCAATAAAAAAAGAAGTAGTTTCCTATTTTTTTAATGAAGTGGGGGAGGGCTTCCCCTATTTTTTCTCTTTAGAAATAATTTCTAATTTGTTTAATAAGAATTCAAATTAAATATTACATAGTTTCTTATTTGTTATCTATTTTAATTAGATATTTTTTCTCTTTTCTTTAGTATTGTTGGGGCTTAGTGTTGGGGTGGGGTCTGTCTGTATTTTTTTCTTTTAATGTATTGTAGTACAGTCATGTAAAACTGCTAATTAATACCTCCTTTAATTGTTTAAAAAGGTCTAAGCCCTATAATTTTTGGCTAATTCTTTTAGTAAAAGTGCCTACTTAATTTAATTTTAAATTATAAGTGACATCTACCAAAATTTTAGGAACTAAATTAAGCCAAGACAAATTTAAACAATTTAATTATATAATTTTATGGAATAAATCCTTGCTATTCGACTATGTTTGCCTGGTATAAAATAAAATTTTAAAATTCAATTTTTAGTTTTTAATTGGAATTTTTTGATTTTTTCTTTTTGTTTTTAATATTAAATGCCACGTTCCTAATTATCAATAAAAAAAGAAGTAGTTTCCTATTTTTTTAATGAAGTGGGGGAGGGCTTCCCCTATTTTTTCTCTTTAGAAATAATTTCTTATTTGTTTAATAAGAATTTAAATTAAATATTACATAGTTTCTTATTTTTTATCTATTTTAATTAGATATTTTTTCTCTTTTCTTTAGTATTGTTGGGGCTTAGTGTTGGGGTGGGGTCTGTAATTTAAAAGAATTTATTAAAAACAAATACATATATATAAATGGAAAATAAAAATTTGTTTTATTAAAGAAATATGTTATTATATTAAAAAATATGTATTTTTTTCTTTTAATGTATTGTAGTACAGTCATGTAAAACTGCTAATTAATACCTCCTTTAATTGTTTAAAAAGGTCTAAGCCCTATAATTTTTGGCTAATTCTTTTAGTAAAAGTGCCTACTTAATTTAATTTTAAATTATAAGTGACATCTACCAAAATTTTAGGAACTAAATTAAGCCAAGACAAATTTAAACAATTTAATTATATAATTTTAAGGAATAAATCCTTGCTATTCGACTATGTTTGCCTGGTATAAAATAAAATTTTAAAATTCAATTTTTAGTTTTTAATTGGAATTTTTGATTTTTTCTTTTTGTTTTTAATATTAAATGCCACGTTCCTAATTATCAAAAAAAAATGAAGTAGTTTCCTATTTTTTTAATAGGATACTAGTTAATAGAACTAAATTAAGCCAAGACAAATTTAAACAATTTAATTATATAATTTTAAGGAATAAATCCTTGCTATTCGACTAGTTTGCCTGGTATAAAATAAAATTTTAAAATTCAATTTTTAGTTTTTAATTGCAATTTTTTGATTTTTTCTATAAATAATTTCTTATTTGTTTAATAAGAATTTAAATTAAATATTACATAGTTTCTTATTTTTTATCTATTTTAATTAGATATTTTTTCTCTTTTCTTTAGTATTGTTGGGGCTTAGTGTTGGGGTGGGGTCTGTAATTTAAAAGAATTTATTAAAAACAAATACATATATATAAATGGAAAATAAAAATTTGTTTTATTAAAGAAATATGTTATTATATTAAAAAATATGTATTTTTTTCTTTTAATGTATTGTAGTACAGTCATGTAAAACTGCTAATTAATACCTCCTTTAATTGTTTAAAAAGGTCTAAGCCCTATAAATTTTGGCTAATTCTTTTAGTAAAAGTGCCTACTTAATTTAATTTTAAATTATAAGTGACATCTACCAAAATTTTAGGAACTAAATTAAGCCAAGACAAATTTAAACAATTTAATTATATAATTTTAAGGAATAAATCCTTGCTATTCGACTATGTTTGCCTGGTATAAAATAAAATTTTAAAATTCAATTTTTAGTTTTTAATTGGAATTTTTTGATTTTTTCTTTTTGTTTTTAATATTAAATGCCACGTTCCTAATTATCAATAAAAAAAGAAGTAGTTTCCTATTTTTTTAATGAAGTGGGGGAGGGCTTCCCCTATTTTTTCTCTTTAGAAATAATTTCTTATTTGTTTAATAAGAATTTAAATTAAATATTACATAGTTTCTTATTTTTTATCTATTTTAATTACATATTTTTTCTCTTTTCTTAAGTATTGTTAGGGCTTAGTGTTGGGGTGGGGTCTGTAATTTAAAAGAATTTATTAAAAACAAATACATATATATAAATGAAAAATAAAAATTTGTTTTATTAAAGAAATATATTATTATATTAAAAAATATGTATTTTTTTCTTTTAATGTATTGTAGTAAAGTCATGTAAAACTCCTAATTAATACCTCCTTCAATTGTTTAAAAAGGTTTAAGTCCTATAATTTTTGGCTAATTCTTTATTAAAAGTGTATACTCAATTTGATTTTAAATTATAAGGGACATCTACCAAAATTTTAGGAACTAAATTAAGCCAAGACAAATTTATACAATTTAATTATATAATTTTAAGGAATAAATCCTTGCTATTCGACTATGTTTGGCTGGTATAAAATAAAATTTTAAAATTCAATTTTTAGTTTTTAATTCGAATTTTTTTATTTTTTCTTTTTGTTTTTATTATTAAATGCTACGTTCCTAATTATCAATAAAAAAAGAAGTAGTTTCCTATTTTTTTAATGAAGTGGGGGAGGGCTTCTCCTATTTTTTCTCTTTAGAAACTATTTTTTATTTGTTTAATAAGAATTTAAATTAAATATTACATAGTTTCTTATTTTTTATCTATTTTAATTACATATTTTTTCTCTTTTCTTAAGTATTGTTAGGGCTTAGTGTTGGGGTGGGGTCTGTAATTTAAAAGAATTTGTTAAAAACAAATACATATATATAAATGAAAAATAAAAATTTGTTTTATTAAAGAAATATATTATTATATTAAAAAATATGTATTTTTTTCTTTTAATGTATTGTAGTAAAGTCATGTAAAACTCCTAATTAATACCTCCTTCAATTGTTTAAAAAGGTCTAAGTCCTATAATTTTTGGCTAATTCTTTATTAAAAGTGTATACTCAATTTGATTTTAAATTATAAGTGACATCTACCAAAATTTGTAGAACTAAATTAAGCCAAGACAAATTTATACAATTTAATTATATAATTTTAAGGAATAAATACCTGCTATTCGACTATGTTTGCCTGGTATAAAATAAAATTTTAAAATTCAATTTTTAGTTTTTAATTCGAATTTTTTTATTTTTTCTTTTTGTTTTTATTATTAAATGCTACGTTCCTAATTATCAATAAAAAAAGAAGTAGTTTCCTATTTTTTTAATGAAGTGGGGGAGGGCTTCTCCTATTTTTTCTCTTTAGAAACTATTTTTTATTTGTTTAATAAGAATTTAAATTAAATATTACATAGTTTCTTATTTTTTATCTATTTTAATTACATATTTTTTCTCTTTTCTTAAGTATTGTTAGGGCTTAGTGTTGGGGTGGGGTCTGTAATTTAAAAGAATTTGTTAAAAACAAATACATATATATAAATGAAAAATAAAAATTTGTTTTATTAAAGAAATATATTATTATATTAAAAAATATGTATTTTTTTCTTTTAATGTATTGTAGTAAAGTCATGTAAAACTCCTAATTAATACCTCCTTCAATTGTTTAAAAAGGTCTAAGTCCTATAATTTTTGGCTAATTCTTTATTAAAAGTGTATACTCAATTTGATTTTAAATTATAAGTGACATCTACCAAAATTTGTAGAACTAAATTAAGCCAAGACAAATTTATACAATTTAATTATATAATTTTAAGGAATAAATACCTGCTATTCGACTATGTTTGCCTGGTATAAAATAAAATTTTAAAATTCAATTTTTAGTTTTTAATTCGAATTTTTTTATTTTTTCTTTTTGTTTTTATTATTAAATGCTACGTTCCTAATTATCAATAAAAAAAGAAGTAGTTTCCTATTTTTTTAATGAAGTGGGGGAGGGCTTCTCCTATTTTTTCTCTTTAGAAACTATTTTTTATTTGTTTAATAAGAATTTAAATTAAATATTACATAGTTTCTTATTTTTTATCTATTTTAATTACATATTTTTTCTCTTTTCTTAAGTATTGTTAGGGCTTAGTGTTGGGGTGGGGTCTGTAATTTAAAAGAATTTGTTAAAAACAAATACATATATATAAATGAAAAATAAAAATTTGTTTTATTAAAGAAATATATTATTATATTAAAAAATATGTATTTTTTTCTTTTAATGTATTGTAGTAAAGTCATGTAAAACTCCTAATTAATACCTCCTTCAATTGTTTAAAAAGGTCTAAGTCCTATAATTTTTGGCTAATTCTTTATTAAAAGTGTATACTCAATTTGATTTTAAATTATAAGTGACATCTACCAAAATTTGTAGAACTAAATTAAGCCAAGACAAATTTATACAATTTAATTATATAATTTTAAGGAATAAATACCTGCTATTCGACTATGTTTGCCTGGTATAAAATAAAATTTTAAAATTCAATTTTTAGTTTTTAATTCGAATTTTTTTATTTTTTCTTTTTGTTTTTATTATTAAATGCTACGTTCCTAATTATCAATAAAAAAAGAAGTAGTTTCCTATTTTTTTAATGAAGTGGGGGAGGGCTTCTCCTATTTTTTCTCTTTAGAAACTATTTTTTATTTGTTTAATAAGAATTTAAATTAAATATTACATAGTTTCTTATTTTTTATCTATTTTAATTACATATTTTTTCTCTTTTCTTAAGTATTGTTAGGGCTTAGTGTTGGGGTGGGGTCTGTAATTTAAAAGAATTTGTTAAAAACAAATACATATATATAAATGAAAAATAAAAATTTGTTTTATTAAAGAAATATATTATTATATTAAAAAATATGTATTTTTTTCTTTTAATGTATTGTAGTAAAGTCATGTAAAACTCCTAATTAATACCTCCTTCAATTGTTTAAAAAGGTCTAAGTCCTATAATTTTTGGCTAATTCTTTATTAAAAGTGTATACTCAATTTGATTTTAAATTATAAGTGACATCTACCAAAATTTGTAGAACTAAATTAAGCCAAGACAAATTTATACAATTTAATTATATAACTTTAAGGAATAAATACCTGCTATTCGACTATGTTTGCCTGGTATAAAATAAAATTTTAAAATTCAATTTTTAGTTTTTAATTCGAATTTTTTTATTTTTTCTTTTTGTTTTTATTATTAAATGCTACGTTCCTAATTATCAATAAAAAAAGAAGTAGTTTCCTATTTTTTTAATGAAGTGGGGGAGGGCTTCTCCTATTTTTTCTCTTTAGAAACTATTTTTTATTTGTTTAATAAGAATTTAAATTAAATATTACATAGTTTCTTATTTTTTATCTATTTTAATTACATATTTTTTCTCTTTTCTTAAGTATTGTTAGGGCTTAGTGTTGGGGTGGGGTCTGTAATTTAAAAGAATTTGTTAAAAACAAATACATATATATAAATGAAAAATAAAAATTTGTTTTATTAAAGAAATATATTATTATATTAAAAAATATGTATTTTTTTCTTTTAATGTATTGTAGTAAAGTCATGTAAAACTCCTAATTAATACCTCCTTCAATTGTTTAAAAAGGTCTAAGTCCTATAATTTTTGGCTAATTCTTTATTAAAAGTGTATACTCAATTTGATTTTAAATTATAAGTGACATCTACCAAAATTTGTAGAACTAAATTAAGCCAAGACAAATTTATACAATTTAATTATATAATTTTAAGGAATAAATACCTGCTATTCGACTATGTTTGCCTGGTATAAAATAAAATTTTAAAATTCAATTTTTAGTTTTTAATTCGAATTTTTTTATTTTTTCTTTTTGTTTTTATTATTAAATGCTACGTTCCTAATTATCAATAAAAAAAGAAGTAGTTTCCTATTTTTTTAATGAAGTGGGGGAGGGCTTCTCCTATTTTTTCTCTTTAGAAACTATATTTTATTTGTTTAATAAGAATTTAAATTAAATATTACATAGTTTCTTATTTTTTATCTATTTTAATTACATATTTTTTCTCTTTTCTTAAGTATTGTTAGGGCTTAGTGTTGGGGTGGGGTCTGTAATTTAAAAGAATTTGTTAAAAACAAATACATATATATAAATGAAAAATAAAAATTTGTTTTATTAAAGAAATATATTATTATATTAAAAAATATGTATTTTTTTCTTTTAATGTATTGTAGTAAAGTCATGTAAAACTCCTAATTAATACCTCCTTCAATTGTTTAAAAAGGTCTAAGTCCTATAATTTTTGGCTAATTCTTTATTAAAAGTGTATACTCAATTTGATTTTAAATTATAAGTGACATCTACCAAAATTTGTAGAACTAAATTAAGCCAAGACAAATTTATACAATTTAATTATATAATTTTAAGGAATAAATACCTGCTATTCGACTATGTTTGCCTGGTATAAAATAAAATTTTAAAATTCAATTTTTAGTTTTTAATTCGAATTTTTTTATTTTTTCTTTTTGTTTTTATTATTAAATGCTACGTTCCTAATTATCAATAAAAAAAGAAGTAGTTTCCTATTTTTTTAATGAAGTGGGGGAGGGCTTCTCCTATTTTTTCTCTTTAGAAACTATTTTTTATTTGTTTAATAAGAATTTAAATTAAATATTACATAGTTTCTTATTTTTTATCTATTTTAATTACATATTTTTTCTCTTTTCTTAAGTATTGTTAGGGCTTAGTGTTGGGGTGGGGTCTGTAATTTAAAAGAATTTGTTAAAAACAAATACATATATATAAATGAAAAATAAAAATTTGTTTTATTAAAGAAATATATTATTATATTAAAAAATATGTATTTTTTTCTTTTAATGTATTGTAGTAAAGTCATGTAAAACTCCTAATTAATACCTCCTTCAATTGTTTAAAAAGGTCTAAGTCCTATAATTTTTGGCTAATTCTTTATTAAAAGTGTATACTCAATTTGATTTTAAATTATAAGTGACATCTACCAAAATTTGTAGAACTAAATTAAGCCAAGACAAATTTATACAATTTAATTATATAATTTTAAGGAATAAATACCTGCTATTCGACTATGTTTGCCTGGTATAAAATAAAATTTTAAAATTCAATTTTTAGTTTTTAATTCGAATTTTTTTATTTTTTCTTTTTGTTTTTATTATTAAATGCTACGTTCCTAATTATCAATAAAAAAAGAAGTAGTTTCCTATTTTTTTAATGAAGTGGGGGAGGGCTTCTCCTATTTTTTCTCTTTAGAAACTATTTTTTATTTGTTTAATAAGAATTTAAATTAAATATTACATAGTTTCTTATTTTTTATCTATTTTAATTACATATTTTTTCTCTTTTCTTAAGTATTGTTAGGGCTTAGTGTTGGGGTGGGGTCTGTAATTTAAAAGAATTTGTTAAAAACAAATACATATATATAAATGAAAAATAAAAATTTGTTTTATTAAAGAAATATATTATTATATTAAAAAATATGTATTTTTTTCTTTTAATGTATTGTAGTAAAGTCATGTAAAACTCCTAATTAATACCTCCTTCAATTGTTTAAAAAGGTCTAAGTCCTATAATTTTTGGCTAATTCTTTATTAAAAGTGTATACTCAATTTGATTTTAAATTATAAGTGACATCTACCAAAATTTGTAGAACTAAATTAAGCCAAGACAAATTTATACAATTTAATTATATAATTTTAAGGAATAAATACCTGCTATTCGACTATGTTTGCCTGGTATAAAATAAAATTTTAAAATTCAATTTTTAGTTTTTAATTCGAATTTTTTTATTTTTTCTTTTTGTTTTTATTATTAAATGCTACGTTCCTAATTATCAATAAAAAAAGAAGTAGTTTCCTATTTTTTTAATGAAGTGGGGGAGGGCTTCTCCTATTTTTTCTCTTTAGAAACTATTTTTTATTTGTTTAATAAGAATTTAAATTAAATATTACATAGTTTCTTATTTTTTATCTATTTTAATTACATATTTTTTCTCTTTTCTTAAGTATTGTTAGGGCTTAGTGTTGGGGTGGGGTCTGTAATTTAAAAGAATTTGTTAAAAACAAATACATATATATAAATGAAAAATAAAAATTTGTTTTATTAAAGAAATATATTATTATATTAAAAAATATGTATTTTTTTCTTTTAATGTATTGTAGTAAAGTCATGTAAAACTCCTAATTAATACCTTCTTCAATTGTTTAAAAAGGTCTAAGTCCTATAATTTTTGGCTAATTCTTTATTAAAAGTGTATACTCAATTTGATTTTAAATTATAAGTGACATCTACCAAAATTTGTAGAACTAAATTAAGCCAAGACAAATTTATACAATTTAATTATATAATTTTAAGGAATAAATACCTGCTATTCGACTATGTTTGCCTGGTATAAAATAAAATTTTAAAATTCAATTTTTAGTTTTTAATTCGAATTTTTTTATTTTTTCTTTTTGTTTTTATTATTAAATGCTACGTTCCTAATTATCAATAAAAAAAGAAGTAGTTTCCTATTTTTTTAATGAAGTGGGGGAGGGCTTCTCCTATTTTTTCTCTTTAGAAACTATTTTTTATTTGTTTAATAAGAATTTAAACTAAATATTACATAGTTTCTTATTTTTTATCTATTTTAATTACATATTTTTTCTCTTTTCTTAAGTATTGTTAGGGCTTAGTGTTGGGGTGGGGTCTGTAATTTAAAAGAATTTGTTAAAAACAAATACATATATATAAATGAAAAATAAAAATTTGTTTTATTAAAGAAATATATTATTATATTAAAAAATATGTATTTTTTTCTTTTAATGTATTGTAGTAAAGTCATGTAAAACTCCTAATTAATACCTCCTTCAATTGTTTAAAAAGGTCTAAGTCCTATAATTTTTGGCTAATTCTTTATTAAAAGTGTATACTCAATTTGATTTTAAATTATAAGTGACATCTACCAAAATTTGTAGAACTAAATTAAGCCAAGACAAATTTATACAATTTAATTATATAATTTTAAGGAATAAATACCTGCTATTCGACTATGTTTGCCTGGTATAAAATAAAATTTTAAAATTCAATTTTTAGTTTTTAATTCGAATTTTTTTATTTTTTCTTTTTGTTTTTATTATTAAATGCTACGTTCCTAATTATCAATAAAAAAAGAAGTAGTTTCCTATTTTTTTAATGAAGTGGGGGAGGGCTTCTCCTATTTTTTCTCTTTAGAAACTATTTTTTATTTGTTTAATAAGAATTTAAATTAAATATTACATAGTTTCTTATTTGTTATCTATTTTAATTACATATTTTTTCTCTTTTCTTAAGTATTGTTAGGGCTTAGTGTTGGGGTGGGGTCTGTAATTTAAAAGAATTTGTTAAAAACAAATACATATATATAAATGAAAAATAAAAATTTGTTTTATTAAAGAAATATATTATTATATTAAAAAATATGTATTTTTTTCTTTTAATGTATTGTAGTAAAGTCATGTAAAACTCCTAATTAATACCTCCTTCAATTGTTTAAAAAGGTCTAAGTCCTATAATTTTTGGCTAATTCTTTATTAAAAGTGTATACTCAATTTGATTTTAAATTATAAGTGACATCTACCAAAATTTGTAGAACTAAATTAAGCCAAGACAAATTTATACAATTTAATTATATAATTTTAAGGAATAAATACCTGCTATTCGACTATGTTTGCCTGGTATAAAATAAAATTTTAAAATTCAATTTTTAGTTTTTAATTCGAATTTTTTTATTTTTTCTTTTTGTTTTTATTATTAAATGCTACGTTCCTAATTATCAATAAAAAAAGAAGTAGTTTCCTATTTTTTTAATGAAGTGGGGGAGGGCTTCTCCTATTTTTTCTCTTTAGAAACTATTTTTTATTTGTTTAATAAGAATTTAAATTAAATATTACATAGTTTCTTATTTTTTATCTATTTTAATTACATATTTTTTCTCTTTTCTTAAGTATTGTTAGGGCTTAGTGTTGGGGTGGGGTCTGTAATTTAAAAGAATTTGTTAAAAACAAATACATATATATAAATGAAAAATAAAAATTTGTTTTATTAAAGAAATATATTATTATATTAAAAAATATGTATTTTTTTCTTTTAATGTATTGTAGTAAAGTCATGTAAAACTCCTAATTAATACCTCCTTCAATTGTTTAAAAAGGTCTAAGTCCTATAATTTTTGGCTAATTCTTTATTAAAAGTGTATACTCAATTTGATTTTAAATTATAAGTGACATCTACCAAAATTTGTAGAACTAAATTAAGCCAAGACAAATTTATACAATTTAATTATATAATTTTAAGGAATAAATACCTGCTATTCGACTATGTTTGCCTGGTATAAAATAAAATTTTAAAATTCAATTTTTAGTTTTTAATTCGAATTTTTTTATTTTTTCTTTTTGTTTTTATTATTAAATGCTACGTTCCTAATTATCAATAAAAAAAGAAGTAGTTTCCTATTTTTTTAATGAAGTGGGGGAGGGCTTCTCCTATTTTTTCTCTTTAGAAACTATTTTTTATTTGTTTAATAAGAATTTAAATTAAATATTACATAGTTTCTTATTTTTTATCTATTTTAATTACATATTTTTTCTCTTTTCTTAAGTATTGTTAGGGCTTAGTGTTGGGGTGGGGTCTGTAATTTAAAAGAATTTGTTAAAAACAAATACATATATATAAATGAAAAATAAAAATTTGTTTTATTAAAGAAATATATTATTATATTAAAAAATATGTATTTTTTTCTTTTAATGTATTGTAGTAAAGTCATGTAAAACTCCTAATTAATACCTCCTTCAATTGTTTAAAAAGGTCTAAGTCCTATAATTTTTGGCTAATTCTTTATTAAAAGTGTATACTCAATTTGATTTTAAATTATAAGTGACATCTACCAAAATTTGTAGAACTAAATTAAGCCAAGACAAATTTATACAATTTAATTATATAATTTTAAGGAATAAATACCTGCTATTCGACTATGTTTGCCTGGTATAAAATAAAATTTTAAAATTCAATTTTTAGTTTTTAATTCGAATTTTTTTATTTTTTCTTTTTGTTTTTATTATTAAATGCTACGTTCCTAATTATCAATAAAAAAAGAAGGAGTTTCCTATTTTTTTAATGAAGTGGGGGAGGGCTTCTCCTATTTTTTCTCTTTAGAAACTATTTTTTATTTGTTTAATAAGAATTTAAATTAAATATTACATAGTTTCTTATTTTTTATCTATTTTAATTACATATTTTTTCTCTTTTCTTAAGTATTGTTAGGGCTTAGTGTTGGGGTGGGGTCTGTAATTTAAAAGAATTTGTTAAAAACAAATACATATATATAAATGAAAAATAAAAATTTGTTTTATTAAAGAAATATATTATTATATTAAAAAATATGTATTTTTTTCTTTTAATGTATTGTAGTAAAGTCATGTAAAACTCCTAATTAATACCTCCTTCAATTGTTTAAAAAGGTCTAAGTCCTATAATTTTTGGCTAATTCTTTATTAAAAGTGTATACTCAATTTGATTTTAAATTATAAGTGACATCTACCAAAATTTGTAGAACTAAATTAAGCCAAGACAAATTTATACAATTTAATTATATAATTTTAAGGAATAAATACCTGCTATTCGACTATGTTTGCCTGGTATAAAATAAAATTTTAAAATTCAATTTTTAGTTTTTAATTCGAATTTTTTTATTTTTTCTTTTTGTTTTTATTATTAAATGCTACGTTCCTAATTATCAATAAAAAAAGAAGTAGTTTCCTATTTTTTTAATGAAGTGGGGGAGGGCTTCTCCTATTTTTTCTCTTTAGAAACTATTTTTTATTTGTTTAATAAGAATTTAAATTAAATATTACATAGTTTCTTATTTTTTATCTATTTTAATTACATATTTTTTCTCTTTTCTTAAGTATTGTTAGGGCTTAGTGTTGGGGTGGGGTCTGTAATTTAAAAGAATTTGTTAAAAACAAATACATATATATAAATGAAAAATAAAAATTTGTTTTATTAAAGAAATATATTATTATATTAAAAAATATGTATTTTTTTCTTTTAATGTATTGTAGTAAAGTCATGTAAAACTCCTAATTAATACCTCCTTCAATTGTTTAAAAAGGTCTAAGTCCTATAATTTTTGGCTAATTCTTTATTAAAAGTGTATACTCAATTTGATTTTAAATTATAAGTGACATCTACCAAAATTTGTAGAACTAAATTAAGCCAAGACAAATTTATACAATTTAATTATATAATTTTAAGGAATAAATACCTGCTATTCGACTATGTTTGCCTGGTATAAAATAAAATTTTAAAATTCAATTTTTAGTTTTTAATTCGAATTTTTTTATTTTTTCTTTTTGTTTTTATTATTAAATGCTACGTTCCTAATTATCAATAAAAAAAGAAGTAGTTTCCTATTTTTTTAATGAAGTGGGGGAGGGCTTCTCCTATTTTTTCTCTTTAGAAACTATTTTTTATTTGTTTAATAAGAATTTAAATTAAATATTACATAGTTTCTTATTTTTTATCTATTTTAATTACATATTTTTTCTCTTTTCTTAAGTATTGTTAGGGCTTAGTGTTGGGGTGGGGTCTGTAATTTAAAAGAATTTGTTAAAAACAAATACATATATATAAATGAAAAATTTGTTTTATTAAAGAAATATATTATTATATTAAAAAATATGTATTTTTTTCTTTTAATGTATTGTAGTAAAGTCATGTAAAACTCCTAATTAATACCTCCTTCAATTGTTTAAAAAGGTTTTAGTCCTATAATTTTTGGCTAATTCTTTATTAAAAGTGTATACTCAATTTGATTTTAAATTATAAGTGACATCTACCAAAATTTGTAGAACTAAATTAAGCCAAGACAAATTTATACAATTTAATTATATAATTTTAAGGAATAAATACCTGCTATTCGACTATGTTTGCCTGGTATAAAATAAAATTTTAAAATTCAATTTTTAGTTTTTAATTCGAATTTTTTATTTTTTCTTTTTGTTTTTATTATTAAATGCTACGTTCCTAATTATCAATAAAAAAAGAAGTAGTTTCCTATTTTTTTAATGAAGTGGGGGAGGGCTTCTCCTATTTTTTCTCTTTAGAAACTATTTTTTATTTGTTTAATAAGAATTTAAATTAAATATTACATAGTTTCTTATTTTTTATCTATTTTAATTACATATTTTTTCTCTTTTCTTAAGTATTGTTAGGGCTTAGTGTTGGGGTGGGGTCTGTAATTTAAAAGAATTTGTTAAAAACAAATACATATATATAAATGAAAAATAAAAATTTGTTTTATTAAAGAAATATATTATTATATTAAAAAATATGTATTTTTTTCTTTTAATGTATTGTAGTAAAGTCATGTAAAACTCCTAATTAATACCTCCTTCAATTGTTTAAAAAGGTCTAAGTCCTATAATTTTTGGCTAATTCTTTATTAAAAGTGTATACTCAATTTGATTTTAAATTATAAGTGACATCTACCAAAATTTGTAGAACTAAATTAAGCCAAGACAAATTTATACAATTTAATTATATAATTTTAAGGAATAAATACCTGCTATTCGACTATGTTTGCCTGGTATAAAATAAAATTTTAAAATTCAATTTTTAGTTTTTAATTCGAATTTTTTTATTTTTTCTTTTTGTTTTTATTATTAAATGCTACGTTCCTAATTATCAATAAAAAAAGAAGTAGTTTCCTATTTTTTTAATGAAGTGGGGGAGGGCTTCTCCTATTTTTTCTCTTTAGAAACTATTTTTTATTTGTTTAATAAGAATTTAAATTAAATATTACATAGTTTCTTATTTTTTATCTATTTTAATTACATATTTTTTCTCTTTTCTTAAGTATTGTTAGGGCTTAGTGTTGGGGTGGGGTCTGTAATTTAAAAGAATTTGTTAAAAACAAATACATATATATAAATGAAAAATAAAAATTTGTTTTATTAAAGAAATATATTATTATATTAAAAAATATGTATTTTTTTCTTTTAATGTATTGTAGTAAAGTCATGTAAAACTCCTAATTAATACCTCCTTCAATTGTTTAAAAAGGTCTAAGTCCTATAATTTTTGGCTAATTCTTTATTAAAAGTGTATACTCAATTTGATTTTAAATTATAAGTGACATCTACCAAAATTTGTAGAACTAAATTAAGCCAAGACAAATTTATACAATTTAATTATATAATTTTAAGGAATAAATACCTGCTATTCGACTATGTTTGCCTGGTATAAAATAAAATTTTAAAATTCAATTTTTAGTTTTTAATTCGAATTTTTTTATTTTTTCTTTTTGTTTTTATTATTAAATGCTACGTTCCTAATTATCAATAAAAAAAGAAGTAGTTTCCTATTTTTTTAATGAAGTGGGGGAGGGCTTCTCCTATTTTTTCTCTTTAGAAACTATTTTTTATTTGTTTAATAAGAATTTAAATTAAATATTACATAGTTTCTTATTTTTTATCTATTTTAATTACATATTTTTTCTCTTTTCTTAAGTATTGTTAGGGCTTAGTGTTGGGGTGGGGTCTGTAATTTAAAAGAATTTGTTAAAAACAAATACATATATATAAATGAAAAATAAAAATTTGTTTTATTAAAGAAATATATTATTATATTAAAAAATATGTATTTTTTTCTTTTAATGTATTGTAGTAAAGTCATGTAAAACTCCTAATTAATACCTCCTTCAATTGTTTAAAAAGGTCTAAGTCCTATAATTTTTGGCTAATTCTTTATTAAAAGTGTATACTCAATTTGATTTTAAATTATAAGTGACATCTACCAAAATTTGTAGAACTAAATTAAGCCAAGACAAATTTATACAATTTAATTATATAATTTTAAGGAATAAATACCTGCTATTCGACTATGTTTGCCTGGTATAAAATAAAATTTTAAAATTCAATTTTTAGTTTTTAATTCGAATTTTTTTATTTTTTCTTTTTGTTTTTATTATTAAATGCTACGTTCCTAATTATCAATAAAAAAAGAAGTAGTTTCCTATTTTTTTAATGAAGTGGGGGAGGGCTTCTCCTATTTTTTCTCTTTAGAAACTATTTTTTATTTGTTTAATAAGAATTTAAATTAAATATTACATAGTTTCTTATTTTTTATCTATTTTAATTACATATTTTTTCTCTTTTCTTAAGTATTGTTAGGGCTTAGTGTTGGGGTGGGGTCTGTAATTTAAAAGAATTTGTTAAAAACAAATACATATATATAAATGAAAAATAAAAATTTGTTTTATTAAAGAAATATATTATTATATTAAAAAATATGTATTTTTTTCTTTTAATGTATTGTAGTAAAGTCATGTAAAACTCCTAATTAATACCTCCTTCAATTGTTTAAAAAGGTCTAAGTCCTATAATTTTTGGCTAATTCTTTATTAAAAGTGTATACTCAATTTGATTTTAAATTATAAGTGACATCTACCAAAATTTGTAGAACTAAATTAAGCCAAGACAAATTTATACAATTTAATTATATAATTTTAAGGAATAAATACCTGCTATTCGACTATGTTTGCCTGGTATAAAATAAAATTTTAAAATTCAATTTTTAGTTTTTAATTCGAATTTTTTTATTTTTTCTTTTTGTTTTTATTATTAAATGCTACGTTCCTAATTATCAATAAAAAAAGAAGTAGTTTCCTATTTTTTTAATGAAGTGGGGGAGGGCTTCTCCTATTTTTTCTCTTTAGAAACTATTTTTTATTTGTTTAATAAGAATTTAAATTAAATATTACATAGTTTCTTATTTTTTATCTATTTTAATTACATATTTTTTCTCTTTTCTTAAGTATTGTTAGGGCTTAGTGTTGGGGTGGGGTCTGTAATTTAAAAGAATTTGTTAAAAACAAATACATATATATAAATGAAAAATAAAAATTTGTTTTATTAAAGAAATATATTATTATATTAAAAAATATGTATTTTTTTCTTTTAATGTATTGTAGTAAAGTCATGTAAAACTCCTAATTAATACCTCCTTCAATTGTTTAAAAAGGTCTAAGTCCTATAATTTTTGGCTAATTCTTTATTAAAAGTGTATACTCAATTTGATTTTAAATTATAAGTGACATCTACCAAAATTTGTAGAACTAAATTAAGCCAAGACAAATTTATACAATTTAATTATATAATTTTAAGGAATAAATACCTGCTATTCGACTATGTTTGCCTGGTATAAAATAAAATTTTAAAATTCAATTTTTAGTTTTTAATTCGAATTTTTTTATTTTTTCTTTTTGTTTTTATTATTAAATGCTACGTTCCTAATTATCAATAAAAAAAGAAGTAGTTTCCTATTTTTTTAATGAAGTGGGGGAGGGCTTCTCCTATTTTTTCTCTTTAGAAACTATTTTTTATTTGTTTAATAAGAATTTAAATTAAATATTACATAGTTTCTTATTTTTTATCTATTTTAATTACATATTTTTTCTCTTTTCTTAAGTATTGTTAGGGCTTAGTGTTGGGGTGGGGTCTGTAATTTAAAAGAATTTGTTAAAAACAAATACATATATATAAATGAAAAATAAAAATTTGTTTTATTAAAGAAATATATTATTATATTAAAAAATATGTATTTTTTTCTTTTAATGTATTGTAGTAAAGTCATGTAAAACTCCTAATTAATACCTCCTTCAATTGTTTAAAAAGGTCTAAGTCCTATAATTTTTGGCTAATTCTTTATTAAAAGTGTATACTCAATTTGATTTTAAATTATAAGTGACATCTACCAAAATTTGTAGAACTAAATTAAGCCAAGACAAATTTATACAATTTAATTATATAATTTTAAGGAATAAATACCTGCTATTCGACTATGTTTGCCTGGTATAAAATAAAATTTTAAAATTCAATTTTTAGTTTTTAATTCGAATTTTTTTATTTTTTCTTTTTGTTTTTATTATTAAATGCTACGTTCCTAATTATCAATAAAAAAAGAAGTAGTTTCCTATTTTTTTAATGAAGTGGGGGAGGGCTTCTCCTATTTTTTCTCTTTAGAAACTATTTTTTATTTGTTTAATAAGAATTTAAATTAAATATTACATAGTTTCTTATTTTTTATCTATTTTAATTACATATTTTTTCTCTTTTCTTAAGTATTGTTAGGGCTTAGTGTTGGGGTGGGGTCTGTAATTTAAAAGAATTTGTTAAAAACAAATACATATATATAAATGAAAAATAAAAATTTGTTTTATTAAAGAAATATATTATTATATTAAAAAATATGTATTTTTTTCTTTTAATGTATTGTAGTAAAGTCATGTAAAACTCCTAATTAATACCTCCTTCAATTGTTTAAAAAGGTCTAAGTCCTATAATTTTTGGCTAATTCTTTATTAAAAGTGTATACTCAATTTGATTTTAAATTATAAGTGACATCTACCAAAATTTGTAGAACTAAATTAAGCCAAGACAAATTTATACAATTTAATTATATAATTTTAAGGAATAAATACCTGCTATTCGACTATGTTTGCCTGGTATAAAATAAAATTTTAAAATTCAATTTTTAGTTTTTAATTCGAATTTTTTTATTTTTTCTTTTTGTTTTTATTATTAAATGCTACGTTCCTAATTATCAATAAAAAAAGAAGTAGTTTCCTATTTTTTTAATGAAGTGGGGGAGGGCTTCTCCTATTTTTTCTCTTTAGAAACTATTTTTTATTTGTTTAATAAGAATTTAAATTAAATATTACATAGTTTCTTATTTTTTATCTATTTTAATTACATATTTTTTCTCTTTTCTTAAGTATTGTTAGGGCTTAGTGTTGGGGTGGGGTCTGTAATTTAAAAGAATTTGTTAAAAACAAATACATATATATAAATGAAAAATAAAAATTTGTTTTATTAAAGAAATATATTATTATATTAAAAAATATGTATTTTTTTCTTTTAATGTATTGTAGTAAAGTCATGTAAAACTCCTAATTAATACCTCCTTCAATTGTTTAAAAAGGTCTAAGTCCTATAATTTTTGGCTAATTCTTTATTAAAAGTGTATACTCAATTTGATTTTAAATTATAAGTGACATCTACCAAAATTTGTAGAACTAAATTAAGCCAAGACAAATTTATACAATTTAATTATATAATTTTAAGGAATAAATACCTGCTATTCGACTATGTTTGCCTGGTATAAAATAAAATTTTAAAATTCAATTTTTAGTTTTTAATTCGAATTTTTTTATTTTTTCTTTTTGTTTTTATTATTAAATGCTACGTTCCTAATTATCAATAAAAAAAGAAGTAGTTTCCTATTTTTTTAATGAAGTGGGGGAGGGCTTCTCCTATTTTTTCTCTTTAGAAACTATTTTTTATTTGTTTAATAAGAATTTAAATTAAATATTACATAGTTTCTTATTTTTTATCTATTTTAATTACATATTTTTTCTCTTTTCTTAAGTATTGTTAGGGCTTAGTGTTGGGGTGGGGTCTGTAATTTAAAAGAATTTGTTAAAAACAAATACATATATATAAATGAAAAATAAAAATTTGTTTTATTAAAGAAATATATTATTATATTAAAAAATATGTATTTTTTTCTTTTAATGTATTGTAGTAAAGTCATGTAAAACTCCTAATTAATACCTCCTTCAATTGTTTAAAAAGGTCTAAGTCCTATAATTTTTGGCTAATTCTTTATTAAAAGTGTATACTCAATTTGATTTTAAATTATAAGTGACATCTACCGAAAATTTGTAGAACTAAATTAAGCCAAGACAAATTTATACAATTTAATTATATAATTTTAAGGAATAAATCCCTGCTATTCGACTATGTTTGCCTGGTATAAAATAAAATTTTAAAATTCAATTTTTAGTTTTTAATTGGAATTTTTTTATTTTTTCTTTTTGTTTTTATTATTAAATGCTACGTTCCTAATTATCAATAAAAAAAGAAGTAGTTTCCTATTTTTTTAATGAAGTGGGGGAGGGCTTCCCCTATTTTTTCTCTTTAGAAACTATTTTTTATTTGTTTAATAAGAATTTAAATTAAATATTACATAGTTTCTTATTTTTTATCTATTTTAATTACATATTTTTTCTCTTTTCTTAAGTATTGTTAGGGCTTAGTGTTGGGGTGGGGTCTGTAATTTAAAAGAATTTGTTAAAAACAAATACATATATATAAATGAAAAATAAAAATTTGTTTTATTAAAGAAATATATTATTATATTAAAAAATATGTATTTTTTTCTTTTAATGTATTGTAGTAAAGTCATGTAAAACTCCTAATTAATACCTCCTTCAATTGTTTAAAAAGGTCTAAGTCCTATAATTTTTGGCTAATTCTTTATTAAAAGTGTATACTCAATTTGATTTTAAATTATAAGTGACATCTACCAAAATTTGTAGAACTAAATTAAGCCAAGACAAATTTATACAATTTAATTATATAATTTTAAGGAATAAATCCCTGCTATTCGACTATGTTTGCCTGGTATAAAATAAAATTTTAAAATTCAATTTTTAGTTTTTAATTGGAATTTTTTTATTTTTTCTTTTTGTTTTTATTATTAAATGCTACGTTCCTAATTATCAATAAAAAAAGAAGTAGTTTCCTATTTTTTTAATGAAGTGGGGGAGGGCTTCCCCTATTTTTTCTCTTTAGAAACTATTTTTTATTTGTTTAATAAGAATTTAAATTAAATATTACATAGTTTCTTATTTTTTATCTATTTTAATTACATATTTTTTCTCTTTTCTTAAGTATTGTTAGGGCTTAGTGTTGGGGTGGGGTCTGTAATTTAAAAGAATTTGTTAAAAACAAATACATATATATAAATGAAAAATAAAAATTTGTTTTATTAAAGAAATATATTATTATATTAAAAAATATGTATTTTTTTCTTTTAATGTATTGTAGTAAAGTCATGTAAAACTCCTAATTAATACCTCCTTCAATTGTTTAAAAAGGTCTAAGTCCTATAATTTTTGGCTAATTCTTTATTAAAAGTGTATACTCAATTTGATTTTAAATTATAAGTGACATCTACCAAAATTTGTAGAACTAAATTAAGCCAAGACAAATTTATACAATTTAATTATATAATTTTAAGGAATAAATCCCTGCTATTCGACTATGTTTGCCTGGTATAAAATAAAATTTTAAAATTCAATTTTTAGTTTTTAATTGGAATTTTTTTATTTTTTCTTTTTGTTTTTATTATTAAATGCTACGTTCCTAATTATCAATAAAAAAAGAAGTAGTTTCCTATTTTTTTAATGAAGTGGGGGAGGGCTTCTCCTATTTTTTCTCTTTAGAAACTATTTTTTATTTGTTTAATAAGAATTTAAATTAAATATTACATAGTTTCTTATTTTTTATCTATTTTAATTACATATTTTTTCTCTTTTCTTAAGTATTGTTAGGGCTTAGTGTTGGGGTGGGGTCTGTAATTTAAAAGAATTTGTTAAAAACAAATACATATATATAAATGAAAAATAAAAATTTGTTTTATTAAAGAAATATATTATTATATTAAAAAATATGTATTTTTTTCTTTTAATGTATTGTAGTAAAGTCATGTAAAACTCCTAATTAATACCTCCTTCAATTGTTTAAAAAGGTCTAAGTCCTATAATTTTTGGCTAATTCTTTATTAAAAGTGTTTACTCAATTTGATTTTAAATTATAAGTGACATCTACCAAAATTTGTAGAACTAAATTAAGCCAAGACAAATTTATACAATTTAATTATATAATTTTAAGGAATAAATACCTGCTATTCGACTATGTTTGCCTGGTATAAAATAAAATTTTAAAATTCAATTTTTAGTTTTTAATTCGAATTTTTTTATTTTTTCTTTTTGTTTTTATTATTAAATGCTACGTTCCTAATTATCAATAAAAAAAGAAGTAGTTTCCTATTTTTTTAATGAAGTGGGGGAGGGCTTCTCCTATTTTTTCTCTTTAGAAACTATTTTTTATTTGTTTAATAAGAATTTAAATTAAATATTACATAGTTTCTTATTTTTTATCTATTTTAATTACATATTTTTTCTCTTTTCTTAAGTATTGTTAGGGCTTAGTGTTGGGGTGGGGTCTGTAATTTAAAAGAATTTGTTAAAAACAAATACATATATATAAATGAAAAATAAAAATTTGTTTTATTAAAGAAATATATTATTATATTAAAAAATATGTATTTTTTTCTTTTAATGTATTGTAGTAAAGTCATGTAAAACTCCTAATTAATACCTCCTTCAATTGTTTAAAAAGGTCTAAGTCCTATAATTTTTGGCTAATTCTTTATTAAAAGTGTATACTCAATTTGATTTTAAATTATAAGTGACATCTACCGAAAATTTGTAGAACTAAATTAAGCCAAGACAAATTTATACAATTTAATTATATAATTTTAAGGAATAAATCCCTGCTATTCGACTATGTTTGCCTGGTATAAAATAAAATTTTAAAATTCAATTTTTAGTTTTTAATTGGAATTTTTTTATTTTTTCTTTTTGTTTTTATTATTAAATGCTACGTTCCTAATTATCAATAAAAAAAGAAGTAGTTTCCTATTTTTTTAATGAAGTGGGGGAGGGCTTCCCCTATTTTTTCTCTTTAGAAACTATTTTTTATTTGTTTAATAAGAATTTAAATTAAATATTACATAGTTTCTTATTTTTTATCTATTTTAATTACATATTTTTTCTCTTTTCTTAAGTATTGTTAGGGCTTAGTGTTGGGGTGGGGTCTGTAATTTAAAAGAATTTGTTAAAAACAAATACATATATATAAATGAAAAATAAAAATTTGTTTTATTAAAGAAATATATTATTATATTAAAAAATATGTATTTTTTTCTTTTAATGTATTGTAGTAAAGTCATGTAAAACTCCTAATTAATACCTCCTTCAATTGTTTAAAAAGGTCTAAGTCCTATAATTTTTGGCTAATTCTTTATTAAAAGTGTATACTCAATTTGATTTTAAATTATAAGTGACATCTACCAAAATTTGTAGAACTAAATTAAGCCAAGACAAATTTATACAATTTAATTATATAATTTTAAGGAATAAATACCTGCTATTCGACTATGTTTGCCTGGTATAAAATAAAATTTTAAAATTCAATTTTTAGTTTTTAATTCGAATTTTTTTATTTTTTCTTTTTGTTTTTATTATTAAATGCTACGTTCCTAATTATCAATAAAAAAAGAAGTAGTTTCCTATTTTTTTAATGAAGTGGGGGAGGGCTTCTCCTATTTTTTCTCTTTAGAAACTATTTTTTATTTGTTTAATAAGAATTTAAATTAAATATTACATAGTTTCTTATTTTTTATCTATTTTAATTACATATTTTTTCTCTTTTCTTAAGTATTGTTAGGGCTTAGTGTTGGGGTGGGGTCTGTAATTTAAAAGAATTTGTTAAAAACAAATACATATATATAAATGAAAAATAAAAATTTGTTTTATTAAAGAAATATATTATTATATTAAAAAATATGTATTTTTTTCTTTTAATGTATTGTAGTAAAGTCATGTAAAACTCCTAATTAATACCTCCTTCAATTGTTTAAAAAGGTCTAAGTCCTATAATTTTTGGCTAATTCTTTATTAAAAGTGTTTACTCAATTTGATTTTAAATTATAAGTGACATCTACCAAAATTTGTAGAACTAAATTAAGCCAAGACAAATTTATACAATTCAATTATATAATTTTAAGGAATAAATACCTGCTATTCGACTATGTTTGCCTGGTATAAAATAAAATTTTAAAATTCAATTTTTAGTTTTTAATTCGAATTTTTTTATTTTTTCTTTTTGTTTTTATTATTAAATGCTACGTTCCTAATTATCAATAAAAAAAGAAGTAGTTTCCTATTTTTTTAATGAAGTGGGGGAGGGCTTCTCCTATTTTTTCTCTTTAGAAACTATTTTTTATTTGTTTAATAAGAATTTAAATTAAATATTACATAGTTTCTTATTTTTTATCTATTTTAATTACATATTTTTTCTCTTTTCTTAAGTATTGTTAGGGCTTAGTGTTGGGGTGGGGTCTGTAATTTAAAAGAATTTGTTAAAAACAAATACATATATATAAATGAAAAATAAAAATTTGTTTTATTAAAGAAATATATTATTATATTAAAAAATATGTATTTTTTTCTTTTAATGTATTGTAGTAAAGTCATGTAAAACTCCTAATTAATACCTCCTTCAATTGTTTAAAAAGGTCTAAGTCCTATAATTTTTGGCTAATTCTTTATTAAAAGTGTATACTCAATTTGATTTTAAATTATAAGTGACATCTACCAAAATTTGTAGAACTAAATTAAGCCAAGACAAATTTATACAATTTAATTATATAATTTTAAGGAATAAATACCTGCTATTCGACTATGTTTGCCTGGTATAAAATAAAATTTTAAAATTCAATTTTTAGTTTTTAATTCGAATTTTTTTATTTTTTCTTTTTGTTTTTATTATTAAATGCTACGTTCCTAATTATCAATAAAAAAAGAAGTAGTTTCCTATTTTTTTAATGAAGTGGGGGAGGGCTTCTCCTATTTTTTCTCTTTAGAAACTATTTTTTATTTGTTTAATAAGAATTTAAATTAAATATTACATAGTTTCTTATTTTTTATCTATTTTAATTACATATTTTTTCTCTTTTCTTAAGTATTGTTAGGGCTTAGTGTTGGGGTGGGGTCTGTAATTTAAAAGAATTTGTTAAAAACAAATACATATATATAAATGAAAAATAAAAATTTGTTTTATTAAAGAAATATATTATTATATTAAAAAATATGTATTTTTTTCTTTTAATGTATTGTAGTAAAGTCATGTAAAACTCCTAATTAATACCTCCTTCAATTGTTTAAAAAGGTCTAAGTCCTATAATTTTTGGCTAATTCTTTATTAAAAGTGTATACTCAATTTGATTTTAAATTATAAGTGACATCTACCAAAATTTGTAGAACTAAATTAAGCCAAGACAAATTTATACAATTTAATTATATAATTTTAAGGAATAAATACCTGCTATTCGACTATGTTTGCCTGGTATAAAATAAAATTTTAAAATTCAATTTTTAGTTTTTAATTCGAATTTTTTTATTTTTTCTTTTTGTTTTTATTATTAAATGCTACGTTCCTAATTATCAATAAAAAAAGAAGTAGTTTCCTATTTTTTTAATGAAGTGGGGGAGGGCTTCTCCTATTTTTTCTCTTTAGAAACTATTTTTTATTTGTTTAATAAGAATTTAAATTAAATATTACATAGTTTCTTATTTTTTATCTATTTTAATTACATATTTTTTCTCTTTTCTTAAGTATTGTTAGGGCTTAGTGTTGGGGTGGGGTCTGTAATTTAAAAGAATTTGTTAAAAACAAATACATATATATAAATGAAAAATAAAAATTTGTTTTATTAAAGAAATATATTATTATATTAAAAAATATGTATTTTTTTCTTTTAATGTATTGTAGTAAAGTCATGTAAAACTCCTAATTAATACCTCCTTCAATTGTTTAAAAAGGTCTAAGTCCTATAATTTTTGGCTAATTCTTTATTAAAAGTGTATACTCAATTTGATTTTAAATTATAAGTGACATCTACCAAAATTTGTAGAACTAAATTAAGCCAAGACAAATTTATACAATTTAATTATATAATTTTAAGGAATAAATACCTGCTATTCGACTATGTTTGCCTGGTATAAAATAAAATTTTAAAATTCAATTTTTAGTTTTTAATTCGAATTTTTTTATTTTTTCTTTTTGTTTTTATTATTAAATACTACGTTCCTAATTATCAATAAAAAAAGAAGTAGTTTCCTATTTTTTTAATGAAGTGGGGGAGGGCTTCTCCTATTTTTTCTCTTTAGAAACTATTTTTTATTTGTTTAATAAGAATTTAAATTAAATATTACATAGTTTCTTATTTTTTATCTATTTTAATTACATATTTTTTCTCTTTTCTTAAGTATTGTTAGGGCTTAGTGTTGGGGTGGGGTCTGTAATTTAAAAGAATTTGTTAAAAACAAATACATATATATAAATGAAAAATAAAAATTTGTTTTATTAAAGAAATATATTATTATATTAAAAAATATGTATTTTTTTCTTTTAATGTATTGTAGTAAAGTCATGTAAAACTCCTAATTAATACCTCCTTCAATTGTTTAAAAAGGTCTAAGTCCTATAATTTTTGGCTAATTCTTTATTAAAAGTGTATACTCAATTTGATTTTAAATTATAAGTGACATCTACCAAAATTTGTAGAACTAAATTAAGCCAAGACAAATTTATACAATTTAATTATATAATTTTAAGGAATAAATACCTGCTATTCGACTATGTTTGCCTGGTATAAAATAAAATTTTAAAATTCAATTTTTAGTTTTTAATTCGAATTTTTTTATTTTTTCTTTTTGTTTTTATTATTAAATGCTACGTTCCTAATTATCAATAAAAAAAGAAGTAGTTTCCTATTTTTTTAATGAAGTGGGGGAGGGCTTCTCCTATTTTTTCTCTTTAGAAACTATTTTTTATTTGTTTAATAAGAATTTAAATTAAATATTACATAGTTTCTTATTTTTTATCTATTTTAATTACATATTTTTTCTCTTTTCTTAAGTATTGTTAGGGCTTAGTGTTGGGGTGGGGTCTGTAATTTAAAAGAATTTGTTAAAAACAAATACATATATATAAATGAAAAATAAAAATTTGTTTTATTAAAGAAATATATTATTATATTAAAAAATATGTATTTTTTTCTTTTAATGTATTGTAGTAAAGTCATGTAAAACTCCTAATTAATACCTCCTTCAATTGTTTAAAAAGGTCTAAGTCCTATAATTTTTGGCTAATTCTTTATTAAAAGTGTATACTCAATTTGATTTTAAATTATAAGTGACATCTACCAAAATTTGTAGAACTAAATTAAGCCAAGACAAATTTATACAATTTAATTATATAATTTTAAGGAATAAATACCTGCTATTCGACTATGTTTGCCTGGTATAAAATAAAATTTTAAAATTCAATTTTTAGTTTTTAATTCGAATTTTTTTATTTTTTCTTTTTGTTTTTATTATTAAATGCTACGTTCCTAATTATCAATAAAAAAAGAAGTAGTTTCCTATTTTTTTAATGAAGTGGGGGAGGGCTTCTCCTATTTTTTCTCTTTAGAAACTATTTTTTATTTGTTTAATAAGAATTTAAATTAAATATTACATAGTTTCTTATTTTTTTTTATCTATTTTAATTACATATTTTTTCTCTTTTCTTAAGTATTGTTAGGGCTTAGTGTTGGGGTGGGGTCTGTAATTTAAAAGAATTTGTTAAAAACAAATACATATATATAAATGAAAAATAAAAATTTGTTTTATTAAAGAAATATATTATTATATTAAAAAATATGTATTTTTTTCTTTTAATGTATTGTAGTAAAGTCATGTAAAACTCCTAATTAATACCTCCTTCAATTGTTTAAAAAGGTCTAAGTCCTATAATTTTTGGCTAATTCTTTATTAAAAGTGTATACTCAATTTGATTTTAAATTATAAGTGACATCTACCAAAATTTGTAGAACTAAATTAAGCCAAGACAAATTTATACAATTTAATTATATAATTTTAAGGAATAAATACCTGCTATTCGACTATGTTTGCCTGGTATAAAATAAAATTTTAAAATTCAATTTTTAGTTTTTAATTCGAATTTTTTTATTTTTTCTTTTTGTTTTTATTATTAAATGCTACGTTCCTAATTATCAATAAAAAAAGAAGTAGTTTCCTATTTTTTTAATGAAGTGGGGGAGGGCTTCTCCTATTTTTTCTCTTTAGAAACTATTTTTTATTTGTTTAATAAGAATTTAAATTAAATATTACATAGTTTCTTATTTTTTATCTATTTTAATTACATATTTTTTCTCTTTTCTTAAGTATTGTTAGGGCTTAGTGTTGGGGTGGGGTCTGTAATTTAAAAGAATTTGTTAAAAACAAATACATATATATAAATGAAAAATAAAAATTTGTTTTATTAAAGAAATATATTATTATATTAAAAAATATGTATTTTTTTCTTTTAATGTATTGTAGTAAAGTCATGTAAAACTCCTAATTAATACCTCCTTCAATTGTTTAAAAAGGTCTAAGTCCTATAATTTTTGGCTAATTCTTTATTAAAAGTGTATACTCAATTTGATTTTAAATTATAAGTGACATCTACCAAAATTTGTAGAACTAAATTAAGCCAAGACAAATTTATACAATTTAATTATATAATTTTAAGGAATAAATACCTGCTATTCGACTATGTTTGCCTGGTATAAAATAAAATTTTAAAATTCAATTTTTAGTTTTTAATTCGAATTTTTTTATTTTTTCTTTTTGTTTTTATTATTAAATGCTACGTTCCTAATTATCAATAAAAAAAGAAGTAGTTTCCTATTTTTTTAATGAAGTGGGGGAGGGCTTCTCCTATTTTTTCTCTTTAGAAACTATTTTTTATTTGTTTAATAAGAATTTAAATTAAATATTACATAGTTTCTTATTTTTTATCTATTTTAATTACATATTTTTTCTCTTTTCTTAAGTATTGTTAGGGCTTAGTGTTGGGGTGGGGTCTGTAATTTAAAAGAATTTGTTAAAAACAAATACATATATATAAATGAAAAATAAAAATTTGTTTTATTAAAGAAATATATTATTATATTAAAAAATATGTATTTTTTTCTTTTAATGTATTGTAGTAAAGTCATGTAAAACTCCTAATTAATACCTCCTTCAATTGTTTAAAAAGGTCTAAGTCCTATAATTTTTGGCTAATTCTTTATTAAAAGTGTATACTCAATTTGATTTTAAATTATAAGTGACATCTACCAAAATTTGTAGAACTAAATTAAGCCAAGACAAATTTATACAATTTAATTATATAATTTTAAGGAATAAATACCTGCTATTCGACTATGTTTGCCTGGTATAAAATAAAATTTTAAAATTCAATTTTTAGTTTTTAATTCGAATTTTTTTATTTTTTCTTTTTGTTTTTATTATTAAATGCTACGTTCCTAATTATCAATAAAAAAAGAAGTAGTTTCCTATTTTTTTAATGAAGTGGGGGAGGGCTTCTCCTATTTTTTCTCTTTAGAAACTATTTTTTATTTGTTTAATAAGAATTTAAATTAAATATTACATAGTTTCTTATTTTTTATCTATTTTAATTACATATTTTTTCTCTTTTCTTAAGTATTGTTAGGGCTTAGTGTTGGGGTGGGGTCTGTAATTTAAAAG